>JAQIWS010000081.1:0-62599 GCA_034696085.1 Stigmatogaster subterranea
GGGTGGGTTTAACATGAAACAGAGCCCCATGCAGCAATCCGAGGAGTGTCATACTTCTCTATGTTTATTTACTTCTGGTAAGATTTGTTTATTTTAGGTAACGATTTAAAATCGGTGTTATTTTTTTTTTTGTCGTTAGGTATCGATGACGAGACTAGAAAAGATTTTCTCGCGATGAGAGACGTGGCTAATCATACGCGGATGAATCCCCCGGAACGTGTTCAGAAATTAAGAGCGTTTTTAGATCGGCTTATGAAGTAATTTTTGTTTTGTTAAAAGTAATCGAGATTAATGTATAAAAAATGATTTACTTTTTTTTAAGGAATGATAACGTTAAAAAAGAAATGGGGAAATGGGGAATAGATTTCGCGACTAATCTTTGTAAAATCCAAGCGCGAACGTTTCCACCTGAAGGGATTATCATGTCGAGTGATCGAAATGACAAAGTAAATATTCTTTAATTTTGTTCTAAAAATTATATTTCGGATTCGGCGGTTTATCACGTTATTAATCCGATTATGTGTGTAAAGTTTCAAGAGATAAGATATTCGGCAGGGATCGAAAATGAAACAAATTTTATGTTTTTAGGGTACGCCATACAATCCACAAGAAGCTAATTGGTCGAAGATCATCCGATCGAAGAGATTATTGGACGCGAAGAGACTTGCGAATTGGATCGTAATCCACACGATTCGAGATCAAAACCTCGCGAATGATTTTGTGAATAAAATGAGAGAAGTTTGTCCACCGATGGGAATCACCGTGTCTAATCCAACTTTGTAAGGATATAACGAATTAATTTTGGATTATAATTAAATTTTTTTATTGTTTTATTAGGGTTTTGTGCGAGAATGATCGAACGCAGACTTATATTCGCAATTTGTCTCAACATGTGGGCGAACAGGTGCAAATGATCGTGGCGATAACCCCAGATAGAAAGGAGTTGTACGATGCGATTAAAAAAATGTGTTGCGTCGAGTATGGTGTTCCGAGTCAGGTTATAACGCGCCGGACGCTTGAAAAAGTGAATATGTTGAAGTCGATCGTGACGAATATCGCAATTCAGATAAATTGTAAATTAGGCGGTCAAACTTGCAGAGTAAATACACAGGTAAGAATTTTGGTATTTAAACTTAAATTATTTTAGATGGTGTTCGTGAAGTATTTTTTTTGGAGGAGTTTTAAGGCAATACTTCTATTTGTGATAAAATCTTAGTTTAACGATTGCTTTTGAAGGAGTTATTAAGTTTTAATGAAATATTTGTAGTTTATCCGTAAAAGTTGGTTTTAAACAATTTTAAAAAATTTTTTTGGAAGGATTTCTTGACTTTAAATGAAATATTTGGTTGTATTTTTTGTAGTTTCCCGACACAATGGTTGTCGGAATCGATACTTACCACGATACTGCGCAAAGAAACATGTCCGTAAACGCTGTTGTTTGTTCGACAAACGAGAGTGTCACAAAATACTACAGTCAAGTGTCGATTCAAGCGAAGGGTCAGGAGATGAGCAACACACTCATCGAGCAAATTACAAGTAAGAACAAAATTGTTTTACTTAATATTATTACGAAAGTTTTTATTTAATCTGTAGCGGGATTAAGACAAAACTACGCCATCAATAAAAAACTACCTGAGCTAATTATTATTTACCGAGATGGCGTCGGCGACGGCGACGTTAACAATATAAAAAACTGGGAAATCAAGCAACTTATAGAAGCGATTTCAGTTCAGGGACCAAACTACAAGTAAAAATAAGCTTATTTGTTAACTTTTTAATTTTTTTTTTCCAATTTATTTCCTAACTTTTTAAAATTTTCTTAATTATTCAAACTTTTATTTTTTTTTGTATTTTCCTAATTTCTTAAATTTTTATCCCACTTTTAGTCCCGAAGTCATTTTCATTCTGGTGAACAAAAGAATTACGACGAGATTGTTTAAACCACCCGATACGCAAAGTGGATCCGGCACATTGAGTGGTTACGGTCGTGGATCACAACCGGTCAGTGGTTATGGTCGTAGATCACAACCGGTCAGTGGTTACGGTCGTGGATCACAACCGGTCAGTGGTTACGGTCGTGGTTACGGGGGAACGTTGAGTGGTTACGGTCGTGGAGACGGTACACAACCGCACGGTCGTGGATACGGCGCACAACCCGTTGGATACGGCGGATATGGTATTTTAGGCGCACACCCCGTTGCTGGAGGATATGGCGCGAGGTCCGGAGCGGGAGGGAGACCGCATGCACCTACAAGTGGTTATGGAGCGAGACCTGATCGGCCTAACCCGAGTGGTGAAAGTTATGAAAATCCATTACCTGGAACTGTTGTCGATTCTGAAATTACTCGACCTGAAAGGTATCTAAAAGTTTTCAAACAGCGTAATTTTAGTTTTAGTTTAAATTAATTTTAGATTGGGGGTTTATACGTTTGAGGGTCTGTAAAATTGTTGTTTCAACGCTGTGAACCGCCACTTTGGTTTTGTATTTAAGTCGACGAGAAAGATACTAAAAGGGTTAAAAAAATGATAGTTTAAAATTTTATTTCATATTTTTTTGCTGACAAAACTGTTAAATCGTCATTTCGAGAGGCTATTTCATTTTGGGTATGATTTACGTCCGGTAGATACATAAAGGTTCTAAAAACTTAAGTTTAAGGTAGAAAATTCCATATTTCTGGGGTTGGTCACCATTTTGGTTTTGTGCGTTTATTAAAATCAAATCGAAATTTGTTAGTGAGAGTTTTGACTGGTAATTTGTATCATCAACGCTTTCTTTTTCTCTTTTAGATTTGATTTCTTCTTAGTAAGCCAAAAAGTTAATCATGGAACAGTCACACCGACTTACTATAACGTGATTCACACGACTAGCGATGTCTCAGTAAGCGCTTTACAACGTTTGACGTACCAACTTTGCCATCTTTACTACAACTGGCAGGTAAATTCATCGATAATTTAACTCAAAATGTCTAATTTTGACTTGTAAATATTTTTTTTTGTTAGGGTACAATCCGAGTCCCTGCACCCACTCAATATGCTCACAAATTAGCATTTCTCGTTGGAGACTCTCTCCACGCGATTCCATACGACCGGTTAGCCGACACCTTATACTATTTGTGAATTTTTTATTTTTTTTTTTAAAAACTCCAAATTCAAGCACACGCAAAATGCTGTGGTGAGGACTGGAATTTACAAAATACAGAATTGGACCTTTCCTGCTACATTTTGATTCAGAAAGAATCAGGAAGAATTGGACCTTTCCTGCTACATTTTGATTCAGAAAGAATCCGAAAGAAAGGTCCGACTTTTTTTAATTACTTTTAAAACATTATCTTAATATTATTAAGATAATGTCCAGTCCTCCATTCCACAGCGTTCCGCGTTCTGTAGTAGTACCTCTTCAAGCGCCAATAACAACACGACACACGATTTGTCATATTACATTTGAATTTTTAACTTTCGAAATGTATTTTGTATCCGCATTTCACTGTCGACTCTATATACATTTTATTTTTTTTTGTAATCGACAAATTATAATTTTTTTAATTATTTGTAATCGAGGTATTCGGGAAATAACCCAATAAAAAAAAATTCCATTCTGTCGGTTTAATTTATTGACGAGTGCTTTTTATGTAAGAACGTGAGAAAGTTGCGCAAGAATCCAAAAGCTGTCTTCTTTGCACTCATGCAAAACAAACGAGGTACACAAAATACAAGTAATCCCTGGACACAATGTTTTCTGGCCTAGAATAAAACTGAAACTATATTTTATTATTTACACTCATCTTTTTTAGCACCAGGTAAAAGGAAGTTGTCATCACTAAAACCTGGAGAGATAAGTTTTGGGATAATCTCACTGTCAGGTGTCACTTCTTACATGTTACCTGAATAATTTACGCTAGATTTAAATTGTAAATTTAACGATATTTCGTACTATTTTTTTTATATTTTAAAAAAAAATCCTCTAGTCTTCCGGAATTCAACATGACCGTAAATATTATCCGGATCTTTACATCGCTGTTTCTAATAAATATTCAAACTTCATTAACAATAGGCACAGGTGAGCAGTTCAATTTTTTAGAAGTGGTAGCGTCTGATAAATCACTTAAAATACGTAAAGACGACCACTTGTGGAACGGTACAAATAACGTGACATTAAATCCGCTAATATCTAGTTACGCGTCTAAGGCGATCGAAGCGTTACCGCAAAAAATATATAAATTTTGGAATGGCATTTTTTGTATTCACAATTGTGCCACAAATGATTTAACTATAATTCCAAACGCGGCGTATTTATTTTGGAGATCGGACATACGCGCGTTTGAGATTCAGGATGAACATTTTCGACCGATCGAAAATCGCACAATTTCGATTTATGACGTGTCGTTCGTTAACGTTACGTTACGAGATTTTTACTCCGAAGCTTGCACCACGACGGGCAATCTTAATTCGCGGTTGACCTTGAGCGTAGGTCGTGACGAACGTGTACCGATCGTAACAAATATAAACGGAGAAGTAGTTGGGGTTTTAAACTTCGAATTTTCCTTCTACTTTTCGAATAACGCGCTCGTGTATAGAAATGATTTTGCGACACATAAATTAGGATCTAAATTTTTTGTTTTATTGCTTAGAAACAAATATCCTTACCTTTTACACGACACGTTTCCTCTAAGAATAAAAACTGGCGGAATTTTTACCGAACCGGTTTCGCTAAGTCCGTTATTGTTGTATTCGGATAAACAATTGCAATGCGACACTGAAAGCATGAATTTTATTCGCGTTAACCACTGCCCGAGTTTGAAGTCGAGGCAGAAAATTACTTGTATATTCGCGATAACCCTTCTTCTGATTCGAATCATTCTTTCGTAAAAAAAAAAAATTACAAATCTGTAAAAAGTAATAAATTGTTTATTGTTATTGTTTTTGTAGGCCTTAATATCGACCAGGTAAAAAAAAAAGATTTACGAAAAACCACAAATTTAGTAAAATTATTTACTCATGAGGTGAAATAAATTGTCTAATTTTTAGACGTTGTAACTAAAGATAGAGCGCGATTACAGTATTTCCTCCCTGTAATTTTAATTTTTTTTTTTGAAAAATTTCAATTGGAAAAATTGAATTAGCCCCAGTAATTGAAATTGAAATGAAAAAATATTTGATTCAACGGCTATAGGAATTGAATAAAGATTTGTTTAATTTTAAACCCTGTAATAAATATAAGAGACCGATTAAATATTCGCTACAAATTGTTTCTTTTATTTCTAAAAAAAAAGAAAACTCGTATACATAAAACCTTTTTCAGAATAAGTAAGTTATTATTAACGAGCTAGTCTCGCCAGTGATTCTCCATCATTTCTTCCGCTTCTTCGTAACTTACTTGCTTATACTCCATTAACACTTTGATTAAGCTTTCAGCTACTAAAACCTTAAAAATATAATCGAAGTACTGAAAGAGGTAGAAAAAGATTAATTTAAAAATAATAGCAATAGTGATTAGTAAAAAATTTTCAAACCTTGTAATCCTGTTTACAAAATATTCTCAGCAAAAATTTTACCACGACATCCAGTTGTTCGTCGGTGTACGAAAAAAGTAAAACGTTATGCATCATATTACCTGAAATTGCAAACAAAAAATTCAATTTCATTTTGTTCGAAGAAATAAATTTACTTCTCGATTTGATTTTACTTCTGGTCTTTCCACCTTTGATAAAATCTCGGTGTCGGGCAGATTCAATCTGTAATTGTTATTTTAAATTATGTCAAAAAAAATTTACTACCGTGAAAATATAGCGTATTTTATACTTTTCCGTTAAAGATGTCTTTTAAATAATTTTCGTTTCGTTTTAATAAAAAGAGCAGCTGGCCCTCGTTTAATCGACTTACGTCTCTAAAAGGAAAATTTTATACAAATCAACCGGAAAACAATTTTCTAAAACTTACTCTTTCGCGTAAATTTCTTCGAATATAACCCAATCTGGTTTTTTATTCTCAGATTCAGGTCCCAAATCTGGTTCACCTTTTAATCCCTGAAGCTGTGAAAATTTCAATCTAAAGACGTCTAATACGGATTGATAAGCTCGCTTGTCAACCGTTTCATCCGTTTCATCTTCGATTTGTTTTAATCCCGTAGATGTCTTTACAACAAAAAAGTAAATTCGTTTTTGTTTAAAATCGAAAATGAAAAAAAAAAATCTTATTCTCAGAATAGAATATCGACTTGCGCTCTAATTAAACGTACCTGCAAAGTTAATTCCTTTTCCGAGTCCACGCGAAGTTTGCCGCGCCGCGTGTCTTTGCTCACTAAACTGCAATCTACAATGCAATTAATAACGAACCAACGAAGTCGCGCTTCACTTACCAATAATATCGGAATCTTTGAGACTCAACGCGTCGGGAGTATCTTCCAATTTTAGTTCCCTGTCCCCGAAACTCAACGATAAATTGTTTCTCGGCACGTGAGTCATCTCTTCGAGCTTCGGTAAAATTGCTTCAAAACGGTCTTTCTACGAGTTTAAAGAATTAATTAGTACGTAATAATGGACCGACTTCGTTTTTAATTTACCCTCATCGTCGATATTGTTTTAATCTCCGTTCTCCAACGAATAGTTAATTTAAAACTCACGTCGATAAACTCTATTTCGGAGTCTTCCAACGTTCTGGAATAAAAACAAAATTAATGGAGCAAAGTCGTAACCCACCGCTACAGTACAAACACACTTAAGCAAACGATCGGTTTCCTGTGACGGTGATGATGACGCGCAGTTCTCAACTTCATCGACGCGGAACATCCCCGGATTTTCAAATAAATTTCTAGACGACGTCGATTTTCAGTTCGTAAATTATTAACGTTCGTTGTAACGCTTACTTTTTCACGTCAGTATAACTGTCATCTTTACCGTTTAACTCTCTTTCTTCGGCCGATTGTTTAAGCAGCGCGTCTATTATTTAGAGCGGATTTAGTCGGCGGGGAAAAAAAATAAATACAACGACGTTACTTACTTAAATCCGGAAGTTTTTCCTTCTTCTCTCGAAAACGCGCGATTTTTAAATCGTATATATTAGCTTTTTCTGTCGGCTGGGAAATCGTTACCGGAGTTGTCAAAGCGATACCTCGACGCGTGCGTTTGACCTTGGGTTTGACTGACGCGCCGGAGTTGAGACAACGCGTTCGCTAAGATCGATACAGAAACAAACACGTTAGTCGACACCTTAGAAAACTACTCTTTTTCATCACTACTTACTTCGGTGTCTTTCGACCCTCCAGGAAGCGAGAACTCGCTCATTTTAAGCGACCTTTCTATAATAACTAATAAATATTCACGGAGAGATATTCCAATTATCGGCACGCGAGGACGCCGTCGTTAAATATTTCAACGGCATTGCGCACGGTGGTTTTAATAACCCTTCCGGTAGCGCACGGTGGTCACAGAATAGAACATTTTTTCCTATTCTGGGCGGTGGTTGTTTCGAGCAAAACTATAAAATGAGTAAGTCAGTTTTGCTTCCTTACTATATTGTGGGCGAGAATGTTCCATTCGACGAAGATCATTTCCACGAGTTTAAAGGACACCGAGATTTGTGCGTGGAAGAAATTCCTCCGAGTTGTTTAAAGAAAAAACACCCTCGGCTAACATCAACCACAGCAGAGTCTAATCCGCGTCCATCCAAAAGACCATTTCACGGGAAGCAAACGAGACAAGCTGTTTCTAAGTAATTTAAATTCTACAAAATTTTTAAATTATGAAATATTGAATTAATATTCGTAGGACTTTGAATGCATTTTTAAATACAGGAAAAGGAGGTACAACGTATTTGGGAATTACGGATGATGGAATTGTGATAGGGATTCAGCTGACTGACAACCAGGTAAAACTGATACATTTTCCGTGCGGTTTTTTATAAATTAACTATACGCGTACTGTATTTACAGAAAGAACACGTTGAGCAAAGTTTGGAGGATTTGATGCAACGCTATCGACCGTCCGTGCCTTCGGAACGTTACAGCATCAGATTTGTACCAGCTGTGGAGAAGGATAAAGATATGTCGGAGAATATAGAACCGGATCAGCAAAAGGAGTATGGTTTATTCACAACCTGATTTTTTGTTAAAGTTGTTTTTGAGTACATACCTTAAAATTTTATAGCACCAAAAGTAATCCGAGTAACGCGAGCGATAAACACCTACTCCGTACACACGAAAAGTGTTGGTGCGATATTGATGCTCAAACGCGATTAGATGCCGTAAGTATATTGAGTAAAGTTAATGATTTATTATAAATTAAATAAACCCATTTACAGGGAATTATTCCAGTAATGTACGTTATCGAAATAACGATTAAAAAATTTGAACGGCCGGCGATAGATTATGATACACTGTGTTACGATTTCAACAAATATTTCCACACGATTTACGAAACTGAAGAAGGAACGTGTTATTTCCGACTACAGGCTAGCGTTAACGTGGTAATTATTCAGGTGTAGAGGTTTCTATATCTTTACATAAGCTTAATATCCACTCAGTATACCAAGGCTGACATTTATCGACTGTCGGTGGAAGAATCTAAGGAATTTTGTTTAGAACAGATAAAGAGGTACGATTAATTCATATTACACGATTTTATTGTAATTTATTTCGCTACTGCAGATTGTCCATGAAAAAAAGAGAGTTGGAATTCGATCAAATGAAAAAGGAATAAAAATTATTATTAACTCGTTTCTGTCAATTTTCGATTCCATTTTGAGAATTTTTATTTTACTTTATTTCACTATATACATTTAATTAATAGTTAGGACATCATTTTGTATTTCATGCGGCAGTTGAGTCTGTAAATCACTTAATTTTCGTTTGATTCGCTACTGCAGATTGTCCATGAAAAAAAGAGAGTTGAAATATAATCAAATGAAAAATGAATAAAAATTATTATTAACTAACTCGTTTTTGTCTATTTTCGATTCCATTTTGAGAATTTTTATACATTTAATTAATAGTTAGGACATCATTTTGTATTTCATGCGTCAGTTGAGTCTGTAAATCACTTAATTTTCGTTTGAGTACATTTAAGCCCGTGAGAACAACATTTTCGGGTTTTAATGCTCCTGACGACTCAACGTTAAAGTAAAATTTATTAGGCTTCCCTTCACTGATAAATGATGCCTCATCTACCAAAGAACAAATGCTTTTTTTGAAATTTTTTGAAAAGAAACGGTAAAATTTAATTTACGTCGATCTTCTTCCAATTCCGTATATTCACCGGTTGGCCTACAAGTTTTTCAAAACACATTATATTTTTACATTCACTCTTTTTGGTCTACAAATACATGTATAATTTCAAAGCATATATTTTAAATGCGACAGAATTTTCATACCATTCTTCTGGTTTTGAAAATGTTGTACGTCGATCGTATTCGAAAGCCACACCGCATGTTGGATTCCATTTAGCGTGTTCTTTGCCAAATCCTTTTTTTTTTGCGTAACTTTAATTCTTGACCTTTTCGCAATTTGACGATTACGATATCTGGAATAAAAGTAGCAAACGAGTATAAACTTTATTTTATTAATTTACTACCAAACAAACACACACACACACACACACCATCGGTTTCCCTCGATTCATTTTTCTCTTCCCTGTGTCTAGACGTGACCTAACGCAAAAAAATTAATAGTGAATTTTTCAACAGTACGAGTAATTCAATAAATATTTACCGGCAAAACTCTGATGTCGCTTGTTTTTAAATCAGCAGTTGTCACGTGTCGAGTTTGATGGTCGGTACATTTAACATCCAAAGTGAATTCAACCGAACATTCTCGGCAAAAATCGGCGCAGTTACAGTCCTAAAAAAAATTACAAGTAATATTTTCAAACGATGACGAAATAAAATTTATGTAATTTTAGTACAATACACTCACCCTAGAATATCGCATTTTGTCCACAACATCGTCGCTAGTTAACGAAATTAATCCCATGCGATGTGCTATAAACTCATCGTGCAAGACAGTCGAATTTGCTTCCAATTGAACCCAATCAATAGCCAATGTTGGAACTTCAGTAATAAACACCAGACGAATGCTGTTAGCTATACTGCAAACAACCAATCATTGCCTAAAAATGTGTTACAAAAAAATGAATATAAAATACCTTAAATCGGTGTTCTCGATATAAAACTTTACACTCTCCTCCGTGAGCTCGTTTATATGAAGCGCAGGCTGATTAGCGTACGGCATACTGGCAACAAACTCGAAAAAAAAAAATCACAGCGCATCAGCTCCTACCAACGCCCTCAAAATATATAAGGCGAACTCGGAAGTAATTTCGCGAGCTTTTTTAAGTATAAAAGAGAAAAAGTATTTACCTAGTTAGATTTCTACATATCCAGCAAGTAACATGCTGCGATTCTTTTTGTTGTCCTAGAGTAAGTTCGCTTCTTTATAAACCTTCCTTGGTTGAAATAACAAAAAAAAAATCGAAGATTTAAATTATTCCTTCGCATCATTTAAATTTTCTATTTAAACTTTGTAATTGTAGGCACGTAATTGCAAGGTTACCGTGAGCGTGACTACGGCGATATATTTCCACCATGCCTGTATCCACCCATAACCCCCTTGTAGTAAAACTTTTCCTACAGGGGGTTATGATCCACCTAAACCAGATACGTCACAATTACCCATACTGCCGCGCGAAACCGCGCCAACCGCGAAAATGGCAGCTTCAATATGGGGAAACCGCGAAACTGATAATTGGACCGCAGTGAAAAAATATTTATACCTGCCAATATATATTTTGTTTGTAAGCAACGTATATTTGCTATCGTTCGAAAAATTAGGACGCGCGTCATCGTGGTCAAATTAGTATTAAAGTATTTATTAGGTCTTTAAAGTGAGATTCGAGGAAAGAAAAAATGTCCGATAGTCTAAAGGGCAACGAAGAGTTCGGTGACGTCGAGCAGAGTAAAATTGCGGGATTAATGACGCTTAAGGACGGACCCGCAATTGCCGCCACATCCAATAGCAACAACAGCAGTAGTAACAACTACAGCGCGTCGACTGAAATGCAGTATGTGATGATTAATCCTACGGTCAGTGCAATACGCGGAGATGGAGAATCGTCGGCAGCTAATCAAAGATGCATGAAGAAAGCTGACAGTGGAATAAGCGTTGAGAAGCAAGCTGATTCGGACGACGAATCGTCGCGGGAGGAAGAGAAAATAACTGAAGGAAAAGGAAAGGGGCTGGACGTGAAAAAAACTGAAACTATCATCGATAAAAGTGGTGATTCTGGCCACCACGAATGCGTCTTTGAACCCGACTACTTAAAAACTCGAGGAAATGTGGAAGCGGACGAAAGTGAAAGTACGATAATCACATTGCAGCAGGGTTCAGGTTTGAATGAAGACGACGACGACGATGATGATGATAACGTCATTTACGATTTAACGTCAAAACCACACGAGTTAAAAGAATTCACCGATGCGTTAATGCGTCTACTGGACGCTCAGAAAAAAGATGAGGATGATGGCAAGAAAAAAAGGGAAAATAAATCAAACGTAAAATAAAATTAAAAAAAAAATGTAAATATAGTTATTTGATTAATCGTTTTTAACCCTAGGGAAAATCGGCCGATGCCGTAGATGAAAATATTGGATCAATGCCGAAACCGCGTCATGGCTGGTTTTTATGCCCAGAATTCATTAACCGACAGTACGGAATGGCGAACCGACTTTCCGTCTTTTTTTTAACAAACGATTTTGTGGGAGCATGCACGCTGTTGAACGTCTCGAATTGATGCACAAGATGAAACGTCACGATGGTTGCGTCAATTCGCTTCATTTTAATTCCACGGGAACTCGGTTGGCTAGTGGGTCTGATGTTTTGAATGTCGTGTTGTGGGACTGGACTATAAATCGTCCAGTTCTCGTTTACGATAGTGGACACAGACGTATTATCTTCCAGGTGAAGTACTCTGAAAAAAATAATATCTGAAATGTATCGCAACATTAATTTACTTTTTACTCTCGAAGGTTAAATTTATCCCGTTTAGTGGAGACTCCTACGTGGTGAGTTGCGCTTGTGATGGTCAGGTTCGCTTGGCCGAGTTGTCTTCCAATGGTATTTGTAATGGAACGAGAAGATTGGCGCAACATCGAAGTCCAGTTCACAACGTAATAAATTGAATTGAACGATTTAAAATTATAATGCGCGCTAATTTCTTTTCAGTTATCCTTAAATTTTGAGTCACCTCAAACATTCTTGAGTTGCGGCGAAGATGCGCTCGTTTATGAAATTGATTTGAGGGAGAGTAAGCCAGAAAAGTAAGTAGCAAATTTCAATAGGTATACAAATATTTATATTATTGAATTGCTTAGGTTGTTAATTTGCAAAGAAAACGAGCGTAAAGTCGCGTTATTTACGATATGCGTTAATCCTGAAAATTCCTACGAGTTTGCTATTGGCGGTCGGGATCGTTTCGTTCGGTAAGTTAGACCTTCGAAAAATTGTGGGACGAAATTTATACCCGCTTGTTTCACAGTTTACGATAAGAGGAAAATAGCTGATGTAAGCATACGCAATTTAAATTGTAACATTTAATTCAAATTAAAGTTTATATTTGTTTTACTTTAGAATGATGGTACTCTGAAAATGTTCTGCCCTCAGCATCTGGTAACTAAGCAATAAAAATGCAGTCTGCGCATTTTTAAATCGCCCTTATTTTCCAATATTAACCTAGCTTCTGAGTGAAATGAGAGTGAGCCTTACTTGTCTCGTATATAATTACAACGGATTTGAAATCTTGGCTACGTATAACGACGAAGACATTTACACTTTCAATTCGAGTCATTCGGATGGAGCAGACTATACACACAAATATCAGGGTCATCGAAGCTGTGCCGCCAGTAAAAATTATAACCACGATGGTATATTTCCTACTACTAATAATTATTTCAGTGAAAGGAGTTAATTATTTTGGAACTAAAAGCGAATTCATCGTAAGCGGAAGTGACTGTGGTAATATTTATATATGGGAACACGATTCCGAACAAGTGATTAATTATATGGCGGGTGGTGAGGTAGGAGTTGTAAGATAATTGACTAAACTAACGATAATATATTAGGATTTACTAACTTTGTTTTTTGATCAGGTAAATTGTTTGGAACCGCATCCGCACCTACCTATACTGGCTACGAGCGGATTCGACGACGACGTCAAAATCTGGATGCCATCTTGTGAACATCCACCGAAATTAGCCGGCTTGAAATATGCGAGTATTTTCTTTAATTTCACGTTGTTGCGTGACCAAAATTTTTGACAAGAGTCTCATTCGTTAGATAATACAAGCCAATAAAAAAAGGAGGGAAAACGAGCGTCGTAACCAACCTGAAACAATCGACAGATATATGGCTTGGTACTTTATGCGTGACCTGGATCGATTCAGACGGAGAGTAAGGAAAAAACAACCGAAGAGATTCGAGTTAATAATAACAAACTCACTATAAAAAGAAAAAAAATCCAAGCTTTCTCCTTAATACTACTAACGTAAAGACCCAGTGAAGACTTCCGCTGACACATTTTTCTTAAACTAAGTTTAAAAAGTTTCAGCGTGTTAAAATATTTTCTTTTTGTCAGGCAAGCCAGACTGGTCAAAATGTGACTGAAGAATCATCTTCCGACGAAAATTCTGATGATTCCGATGATACAGAAGATGTGTCCCCAGCAGTGCAATGCGCTCCGTGAATTTGGTGATCTTGTCACCTTTTTCCTACTCCTTTAAAACTGTTATCCTCCAACTTTATCAAGGAGAACAAAATGTTATTTAATCAGATTGAGAGGAATGCAAATTTGAAATTACAACGATTTAAAATAATAACCGTTCCAATTTCTGTTTTTTTTTGTACAAATAAAGTAATTTTCTGTAATTTGAATGAATGATCGCGTGCAAAAAAAATATTACTCAATTACGAACCATACTCATTTTATTAGAGATGTGAACAAACTATTATAATTAAAATAACTGAGAATGTTGTTATAAATATTTGTTCTGACAATTTGTATCCCAAGTTACAGAAGGAAAAATTAGATTATCTAAATTCAACAAATTGAAAATTCAATAATCGTGGTAAATACGTCACTATCAAGTAAAAATGTTGCAATTTTTACTCGATGTCTAATACCACTGCTAATTTTTTTTTCTCAAAGGAGATATATCTGCGGGATTTTAAGATTATCTTTAACATCCACAATGTTGTTCCACTACAATAGTAATTGAAATATTTGATTTAGTGAAAAAGTTCTGATCAGTGATTTTAGATTCTTAATGGTGTTTCAGGATGAAATTTACACTTTCAAAATCATTGAAAAAAAAATAAATAAATAAAATAAAGATAATCGAAAATTTTCTCCAGTTTAATTCTGTTTACTTGTTTGTAATTATTGGATTTTAACTTACATTTTTGAGGAATAAATTTGTTTCTCACTCATTACAAAATCAATGACTGTTGGAATTATGTATCAAACTTACATACAATTGCAGACCTACGTTCGAAAACGTTATTATAGTTTTAAAAAGCAGCATTGACCATGAACCAAGGCCAAACAATTCACTCACAAATCTAAAACGAAAAAATTTATGATTTGGGTTATACGGTTAAATTGAATATTACGGAAAACTTACTCCAGTAAAATTGTTTTGTACCAGTCAAAGTACTACAACGAACGATTTAAATCAGTGCGACTCCATAACCAGACCAGTGGTGATGTGTTGAACCTGAGAATATTAAAAAAAAAATTGAAAAACTTTTGCTTAATCACACTAACCCGCTCTGTAAAATTACAAATTGTACTTTCGTCGATATCATGACGTTAGTACACATAATATTTCGTTATGTTTCTGATCAGTTATCTTACCAGTTTAGTATTTGAACCAAAGCCGAGTTGAACGTATTTCCAGTCAAATTCCAAACCACAGAGTGAACAAAAGTTCAGCGCTGGTCCAGCCGATACCAGCAACGAGAAATTCAACTTTTCCTTTCCCAACGATCTTTGTCATTACAATGTGCGAGCCTATTAAATCAGCCAAATCCACCGTCGATTTCAGTAATTCCTGCAATGTGGAAATTTATATTTTAGTCTACAAATACAAAATTTCTCTTTAACGTTAATCCTCTCGTCTCTTTATCTGTTGCAGGGAAAAAGTGGCAAGAATTAAGAGCTTCGCCGGTTGAGTTATAACAAGCCGTTCCAGCAAGCGCCGTATTATGAGCTGTAAATTGAAAACACCGGTTTAGAAAAATAAACAAGACAGTATCGAAATTTTTTTGAAAATCATTTCCGACGACAACTTACAGTCCCGAATACTTATATGTCATAAAATACGAAACGTACGCTAACGCCAAACAATTCACAAAATGATGGAAGAGTGTCATTTTGATGGACAAAATACAAAAATTAAAACTTTTCTAGGTTTATTCGAAGTCACACGCTTTACTCAGCAAGCCGCCATTTTTCGACTGACTTGCCACCTGACGACGAAACCATTCGTCGCGTAGCAACAAGATGCTGTGTTTGTTGAGGGTGATCATGAGTGCGGACGCGTGGAGAATTTGCGCGCATGCACGTTGACCAATGTTACCAATTGAGATCCGCAGTCAAAAAGAGTTAGAAAGCGCTAAACATTTAAATGAACCAGAAAAACAACGTTAAAATTGGAAAAAAAAAACATTAAAATGGGTCCATTTCTTAAATTAGGTTTTATTTTGTATTTGAAAACTGACCAATCACGAGAAAGAGGCGGAGATATGGCGATGGCGCAACTTTGTTCTTACGCTATGGGTTATTACGGCACTTGTTTTTTTTACGTAACTCTTCAATTGCTTCTTCTGCACGCCCTTGTCCATTATTTCTATTATACAACAAGGTGTTCAAATAATCCCCAGATAAATTAACCTTAAGAGGTTTGCCGTACAAATAATCAAAATTGCCTTTTTCACTATTCATTAAATTTTTTACGTTTTTAATATATATTGTAGATCTTGCCTGTAGTATTCCCAAACCCTGAACTTGAGCGTTGTTATATAACGTAAGTAGGAGTTCCACTTTATCGAGATCACCGATGTATACTCTGTTCTGTTCATTGCGATGCATAATTGTATCCTATAAATTAAAAAAAAAATTATAACCAATAAACCTACGACGAAGAAAAGAATTATCAACAAACTCACTCTCGTGTCGATGAAAAACTGTTCAAGTATCTCTTGCGTACCGTAATAATTTCAAAATATACGCATACGCGGGAAAAATCAGTCAAATGTTACTTAAAATGTTCTTGAAAAGAGGTTATTTACCCCGCACCAAAGAAAACCCGTTCAAATGCGCTCTGAAGCATTATTTACAACGTCATTTATACAAACGCGTACCAGTAACGTGATAACAAAAAATGATTGCGATTTCAAATAATTGTATTTGCGTGAGTGTTGGGTTCACGCAACAATGATTTAGACGTGTGTGAACTCTTTCTCGAGATTGTATTTAATTGGCTTTTATTGACGATAGAAGTACTTGTATTTCTCACTTCATCAGGTACGCTACACCGCTATAATATAATTGAAATACGGCATTTTTACCGTTACGGATTTAAATTTTCAAATAGTTTGTTTGATTAAATTTCTTTTATTACGTATTGAATAGTTTGCCCGTACAGAAGTTCGAATATGTAAAAGACTTCATTTCCCTCAGAACGTTGAACCCCTCAACAAACTAAATATCTATTGATTAATTCTTTACTCTGTTATCACCTGTTTGCTTGTTTGATAATTAAGTGATAACAAATTAGGTGATGGTAATTTTTAATAAAGCATGGTATTTAATACAGGTGTTCGAATGGTTGACCTTTGTCATTAGAGGTGGCATGGCTAGATGTAGTTAGTAACCATACCTGACGTGACTAAATGTGTGATTTATTAAACCTCTGAAATTCGTGATAAATTGAAAAATCGTAGGAGAAATTAATATTGGTCTATGTCATAGGAAAAATTATTCAATTTTAGCTTTTTTTTTAAAAAAAACTAATAAGTCTCAGAAGTTGAAAATTTATAGAAGAAATTAATATTGGTCTATCTCATTTTTTTTTTAAATTTAAAATTGGTAGTTTCCACAAGTTTCAATAACCAAGTAATAAAACAGAAGTCTCATTTATTTTTTACCAATTTTAAAATATTTAATTTTTCCTTTATCAATTTCCAAATTTTAATCCAACAATTTACTTTTTTTCTGCTATCATCAAACTCACTGAACAGCTGGTCACGCAAGTTTAAAATCAATTTTTGTTTATCTCGCGATTATTTTACTTTAAAATTTGTAAATTTTATTCAAATTTTATCAAACTCACTTTAACTCTAATTAATTAACCAAAATATTCTAAATAAATGTTTGGTTTTTAATTTTTAGATTTTTTTTTTTAATACTTGTAGTCTTTAGGTTTTTCAGATCACTTTTTAATTTTATCGCATCACCGATACATTGAATTCCCGCTACAATTTGAAGCAATCTGCAAACTAAAGACAAACCTCATTAAAATTCGAAAGTATAAAATAAAATATTCAAAGTTTACTTCCTGTCAGATCAATAAGAAATGGGGATTGCAACTAATTTTCCAACCAATTTCTGTATAATATGTACTCAGCCAGCTACATCATTTATAAATTATAAAAATTAAATTGAATTAAAATTATCCAAGTTCAGTTACTGAAATTCGGTGATTCTCACCTGATAACTAGTTGTTAAATTGAATGATTTAGTTGCGAATTTAATACTTCAGATGTTTTCTTACATTCTTTTCAGTATGGAATTTCCTCGTCTTCAGTATTAAAATTTTACAGCAAAAGCAATTTAAAGTTTGGCGGTATACGGATTTTAAATTCAATTTGGATATTATCAATATTTGACCAATTACTGCTTATTGATATATCCGGACTCTGATGTGTAAAATCTCGAAATTAAAGCACGTGAAAAATAGTCATTCTTAAATTTTAAAATATTATACAAAAATAATTCATTATTTTTGAAATAGAAAAAAAAAATCATATCATGATGTAACGATCCACATTCTATCCTTTCACACGCTAATAGAAAAACTAAAAACTTATAGTAATTTTGGAATATGAATAATTTATATGACAAATTAAAAACATCAATCACTAACGCTTAGTATTCTTCAGGTGATAAATTATTGAGAAAAATGTTTGTTAATAAAATATTGGTAATTTTTTTTTAATAAGGATGAATTTAAAAATGGAAAATTGACGACGTAAGAGGGTGAGGATTATTTTGTATATAAAATAAATTTTTGAGGGGTTGTTGGATGAAATGATAGTAAAATTATAAATTGTTAGATAGTCCGGGAGTATCAAAGTTGAATAATAATTTTGATCAGTGGTGAATGTTGTGAGTTAAGAAATTGATTTTTTTTATGCTTTGAGGATTAATTTTTAAGGCTATTTTTGTTAAAAATTTGTCCAATTTTGAGATTTGAAAAATTAATCATACTTTAAACGATAGTTTGTTGGCTGAGCAGACTTGTTTTGTGTTTACCTAAGTGATAAATTGATGATAATTGATTAATGCTATTGTATTGGTAACTTGGTAGTGCGTAGCACAAATAACGTGACTGTAGTAAACATAATAACGCGATGTAATGCTTAAATTAGGAAAATTGTTACAAAGGTTGGGTAAAACTAGAAAATTATTACAAAGTTTGAGTAAAATTAGAAAATTTTGATACAAAATTTTATTTCATTTTGCTTCATACTTTTTATTCTACACGATTTTTTTTTTTCAATAATTTTCTTATTTTATCAAATTTAAAGCAAGTCGCGGACGGTTCTTGTTCCAGCAATTTGTATTTTACATGATATAATTTGATCTATACAATTAATTTTTATAGATGATTTTGATAGTAATGTTTACATTATCCTGTTATTTTTTTTTTACCAAATAATATTCGCGATTTCGTATAATTTTCTCTTAAAAAATACGACTCTTTTACAAAATTTTCTCTTTTATAAAAAAAAAAGGACAAAGCAGTTTCGCCACTTTATCAAATTCCTATTAAAATTTTCGTAATGCAGCGCTTTACTCGTAATCACCTGTTATTAGTTTTAATAATTCACGGTCTGAATGGCATGAAAATACAAGTAGACTCTTGCGAACGGCAAATTCTAACGGCTGATGTTGAGGAAAGAGACAACAATGTGTATATAGTTTTAAATATTATCGGTAAAGAGATCAAATCACGCGCGATTAACGGATTTCTGGAGTTAGATGAAAGCGAGTCACCCAACCGTTTGATAAAATATACGGCTAAAGATTTCGACCAATTTTCGAGCGATGTAAAATATATACACAAAGCTGCCGATAAATGTTGGGATTTATGCACACATGATAAAAACGAGTGTCGCTCGAATTGCTTATTCCGAAACGAGGATATATCATTTTTTACTAATTTTACTAGCGAAATGTACGCTTTAAAAATTGTACCCGGTAGTCTAACCATTGATGTAATTAACGTAGACGACGAGTCAGTAGTTGCGTTTATAGATCAAAGCGTCAGCAGCCTATTCTGTCACCCGAATAAAAATTTTAGACGAAAATTGTCGAAAGCGTTAATCGTCGGATGTTCCGGTTGTTACTTGATAGATGACGAAACGAACGACTTCGCACGAGTTATTATGGATGAAAGATTAAAGGTGGCAAAATGCGACCAATACATCAGTTTAGATTAGGCGTCCTTAACGGCGCTGCTCCGATAATCTCGTATCTACTCGTATATTACACCTCATAATTTTATTATTCCGAACACCTGCGTGAAATTTCTGCCTAAATAAATTGTGAACGAAACGCTGCGTCTTTTGGTCGTGAATAGTTTTAAATCAAAGTTAGTACTGCCTATAAACGTATATTTTTAAAAAGGGAGCAAAATACCAATTATCTTTATCATTCTTAAACTTTTCTCGTTCAACTTACGCAGATATTTGAGATAATTGTAATGTTTCGTTACGTAACGATATTTCCGCGGATCCCATTTTGTCGTCAAAGACATTTATAATCCGGTTACCGCTAATTCCTACGGTTTATGTAGTACATTTATCGCAACCTAATTAAGGTCAAGAAATAAATAAGATAATATAACGCGGTTAAAAAAAAATGATTACCTGGATAAAAAAAAATTTGCGTTTCTACTTTAATTAGATGAATTCTATAAAAGGGGGAATGAAATAGAAATTTTTAATACGGGTATTTTATTTCGAATTACAAGTAGTTCCGGGTTCAAACGAGGTCGATACAATTGAAGAAAATTTTGCGTTCTGTGAAAAATAATAAATTATTATTATGAAGTAAACAACACAAAAAAATATGGCTGGCACGCGACGTGGGTATAAGAATGTAGGAACGCACTGTCACGTTTACACTCGCGGTTCACGACTATCGATTACTTTTTATATTTCAAATCGAGTAAGCTGGCATGACCGCCTCAAATACCAACACGTTGAACGTATATTTCGACTGTGAAACCAAAACCGCGGTTAAAATTTTTTTTAATTTAAGTACGGTGGTTCGTTATAATTACTCCGTAATTTTAAACTTACTCTACAATATAAAGGACGAAAGATTATTACAGCTTTATACAAAAAGCGCAATACCGGTAATTATACATTTTGTTAATTTGGACGATGAGACTTTATGGGAGATGATGGGTCTCGTAAGACAAATTATGTATCTCGCGAAGAAAACCGTAAAAAAGTCGCGAAAAAGGATTATAAAAAGACGATTGTTTAAAATCTTGTACAACGGTGAAATGCAAATATTTTACACCGTGTTCGACTTGACAATTTTAGTTAAAAAGTATCGGAGAAAAATTCAGAAAATTGTTCAACCTCGAAATCAAAGGGAGAAAGAGGAAAGAGACGCTTCAGTAACAATAATTGAAAACTGCAGCTTGTTATCGATGGATCTGAAAACGTTAAGCGCGTTGTTAAATAATCTTCATCGTGAACGAGCTAGAAGATTTGTTGCTCCTATGATCAATTTTACGCCTTCGAGCCGTCTAGGTGTTGTTTCAGATATTTTAAAAATAAACTTTTTTGGTGGCAGACTAAATGGAAACGAGGCCACCTTTAAAATCGATCCAGATGATGATTTTACAAAGATAGCAGAATGCGTCGCGAAGAAGTACGAACAAAAAGATGATAGTAACTCGATCGTTCCAACCTACGATGCTACGATGGACGCTCTTAACGGTATATTTACTTTGTCGTTCGGTGACAATGTGTTTAAACAAAAGTGCGTGACAACGAAAGATTCGGTAATTGGCGACACGATGATTGTATTGGGAAAAGATTTTATTTCATCTTACAGTTCCGATATTTACGTTTCTCGTGAGTATGTTAGAATAAGACACGTTTTATTACCATTCTTTAACTTCGGGAAGGATGAAGATAATTCCGTTGTAACTACCAATGACGATAACCACGATGTACGAGTAGGAGGAAAAAAACCAACAAACTTTTGTATAATTTTATAAATTGTAGAATTTGTACGAATGTTTGTTAAATTGGTCGTAATAAAGCGGCAATATCCAACTATAAACAGTATTTTTCAATATAAGCTACACCTTCTAACTTGAAAACCCCTCCTAGATTATTCAATAATAGCGATATACAAACTCCTAACTAAAGTAAAATCTTTTGTGGACTATCAATTCATATACAGGCTCCGTTAAACCCTTTTAGTTTCAAGAACCCTATTACTACTCAAAAATTTTAAACTTAACACCCATTATAACAGGGTATCTAATCCTGGTTTTTAATAATTAATTTCATAGCTTCGTCTTCTATCTTATCCAGAAATTTCCTCAAAAATTTTAATTTCATCCTTAAGTTACAATAAATCCTCCCAAAAAAAAATAGTAAAAAAAAAAAATACCTATTATTTTAGCTCTTTTAAATTAAATGTATAACCGAAACTGCTAGTGCAACATTCGTCAATCTTATAAAAAATAACTAAAGCGTCCCATATCTGATATATGTATATTAATCATACTATCTTTAACTAAATAAAATCTAATAATAAATACAAAAATCCCTCTCAAAAAATAAAAATTGTCTCTACAGTTTCGATAACTGTACTTTAGCTCTCCTCCTTTTTTTTTTTCAAATTCACAGGGTAAAGTATAAACAAGCAACCATTTCAAACTGCAAAAATATTATTGACAACTTCCGTCCAGCGGGTATAAACGCAGATTTACAAGTATTTCCTGGGTTATTTAGAGTAAAAGCCGTGTAGAGTTACTTAGGACGGTAAATCCTACGTGAGAGATTTTTTTTTTTTAAAAAAAAAAAGAACTATAGATTACGAATCCTTATTATGTCGTATCATTTAACGATAGCTTTTTTCTGCGTATCAATCTCGATTTCCACGAGTAATCCAAAATCCATCGATAGCGATGAAACGTTACCGGTACTGTCCAATTACTTGATTAAGTACGGATATTTAGACTCGAAATTTCTCGAATCATCGAGTATTAAGCGAGCCGAACTATTATTAAACGGCGTAAAAATGTTGCAAAGATATACGGGGTTAAAGGAGTCGGGTATTATCGACGGAGCTATTATAAACGTACTCAACGCTCCACGGTGCGGTGTAACAGATTTTCCTATCGTCGACGAGGATAGTTCTTCGTCGATTACATTGAATAAGTGGAATAAATTGAATTTAAGTTGGGCGTTACTTAATGTTCCTAGTTCGTTAAATAACGTCGAGAAAAAGAGCGTAAGATTCGTTTTGAACAAAGCGTTTAACGTTTGGAGTAAGGACTCGAATTTGATTTTTAGAGAAATGCCTTTAGACGATGGAAATACGACGAACACCGCTGACTTCGTTTTAGCGTTTTATCGCAAAGATCACGGAGATGGTCTACCGTTCGATGGTCTCGGTACAGTCATAGCACACGCGTTTTATCCCGCGGTTCTTTCTCTCAGAGGTCAAATTCACTTCGATGATGACGAAATTTGGAGCATTCGTAATATCGAGAATAACGAGGAAATAGATTTATTTTCTACGGCGGTCCACGAAATCGGGCACAGTATCGGGTTAGGACACACGTGGGATACGTCCGAAATAATGTATCCGTACTTTAAGTATTATCACTTTAATTATTCTTTATCACCGGGAGATTTAAAGCGCGTTTGGTCGTTGTACGGGACACCCGAATCGAAAGTACTCGTAACTCCGGACGAGAATGAAAAAAAAATTGAGAAGAGAATCGAATTTCCCGTCGAGAAATGTCGAATTGCATTTTCGAGACCTAATAAATGTCAAACGTCTTACGACGCGATGGCCGTTCTCAGAAACGAATTATTTATTTTCAAAGACCGGTTTTTTTGGCGTCTAAGTCGTGAATTAATTCCAGATTCGAATAACTCGCGAGAAATAAGTTTATTGTGGAACGACTTTCCTTACGAGAAAGTCGACGCGACTTACGAACGTAAAGACGGTAAAATCGTGTTTTTTGTTGGCAAACAATACTTGTTGTATTCCGGAACCGTATTGGAAACTGGTTATCCGAGATCGATATACGAGCTTGGTATAAGTAATAAAACGAACCGCATCGACGCTGCGATGATTTGGAGTTATAACGACGCGCCGTATTTATTCAGCGGCGAAAAGTACTGGAAATTAAACGACCGGGCGAATAAGGTAGAGAACGGTTATCCTAAAAGTATAGCGTTGTGGAAGAATATTCCTTATAATATCGACGCGGCGCTCAAGTGGTTCGATGGTAAAAATTATTTTTTTAAAGGGATGTATTATTGGATTTTTGACAATAAATTGATGAGTGCTACGGCGAGAAAAGGATTTAAGTCGATTCGTTTTTGGTTAAAGTGTTAGCGCGAGGAGACGGGTTCAATATCGAAAGATTTTTATTAATGAAAAAAAAAACAGAATACTGATGGACGCTTTCTTCAGTGGTCGACTCAAATCGCTTCAACACTTACGCCTTCCGTCTATCGTGGAACCGCACGTTCCGTTCGAATTATTTTTACGCGTATTTGGAGCGTATTATTTGCCCGTAATTTTATTATGCGTTTTCGTTCTTTGGTACTTGGGTTGGGAAAATGGAAGAACTCTGCACGTAAGTAGAATACATTCGAAACGAAAGTACGACGGCAACGTGATGTACTTACGCGACGGCAGACTTCGCGTCTCGAATAACGTAACGATAGACGACGCGGAAGGTGTTATTCGGACGAGAAAAGCTATGTTATTTCGAGAGTGCACCGCCGATACTGGCTCTTCAACGTTAAGAGTTAATCCTTTTTCGAATAAATTAGTCCCTCAGTCCGTAGGATGTCTCGACGACCGAGGAACGTCGTTACATTTTAATACATTCGTGAAATGTAGCGACCAAGGTTTTCTCGATTGTAACGAGATTCGAACTTCAAATTTATCGCTCGCGGTTAAACCACCCGTCCGGGATTCTCTTTCGGGTACGGAACGTATAATATTAGTGAACGGTTTATCCGAAATACGAACGTTGAACGATTTAAATTTGGACGAACGCTCGATCGGAGATGTGTTAACTCTCACGGCGGATAGAAAAGTCAAGTTTCTCCCACCTAGTGGCGACGTGTTGGTTCACGACCCCAACGTTGAAGTAAATTATAAAAATATCGCGAAGTTTAACATAAACTTAAGGCGGGTAGAACCTTGTTATCTCCGAAGTGTTTCCACGTCCGCGCCGTATACTGTAACGGTGAATAAACATCACGATAAATCGAGTTTCGGCATGATTAACGCGCTTACAGGGTCTACTTTGCTTCTCTCGACGCTGCTGGAAGACGAGAATAATCGCTCGCTACGACCATCTTCGTTGTACGTTTTAACCTCGACGATTTCAACGAGATTTGAATGGATTTCTCGCGAAGATCTATTTTCTTCGATAGACTTCTTGACTAAAAATTTAACGAGTAAAAATTTACTTTACCGATCTTTGATTTTGTACGATGGAAAACAATTCGTAGAATTACAAAATCCAAAAAACGCCGACGGCTACGACGGTGAAAACGTTTTCCTTTCCAACGACAATAAATGGGAAAAAAATGCGTTTAGAAGCGCGCTCGACGAAGAAGATGGCGGCGCGAAATTTACGGGCCGCGTCGCTTTGGCTGATGAAACGGGTAGATTCATAAAGCCCAGTGGTCGGCGGTTGATTTTCGACGACCGACCGCGAACAGATGACGTTCTCACATTGTGCGACGACGGGAATCTTCGGTTTAGACCTTTACCTTTCACGGTGAGCGAGGTTAAAATAATCCCAATTTCTACACAAATGCAAAATACAAAAAACATCGTGGTCGCGGAATATCGAGGTGATAATATCGTCTACCAAGAACTTCGCGAAGATAACCAACCTCCGTACTTGGTAGGAATCAACGGAAAAAACACGCTGGTTAAAACAAAAAATCCAATCTATCATCTTCTTCGTTCTGCTCAGGCGCGCGATAATTTAATTTCGTGTTCGAACGGCCGATTTTTCCCCGACGTAGAATTTTCGTTTAACGACGCGAAAAAAAACGACGTACTTTGTTTAAGAAACGACGGTTATGGATTAACGTGGATAGATTTAGCTCGCACCGTGATAATCGCGGCGGAAAAAATATTGGGTTCGACGATTCAACCGTCGAACGACCGATATTTAATGATGTACGACGCCACGAAACGTAATCTCGTAATCCACGATAACCTCGTCGTCCCGAGCGTTGGCAAAAAGTTAGATTACTATTTACGGTTGAGCGATCGCGGATTATCTTGGTTACCGACGAATGAAGCAACTATCGCCAAGCGGTTACGATCGTCGATAGAACCGACGGATCTGATTTGCGTTGCGGAAAAAAATTCTGAAACGCGATTGGGACGTTGCGAAATTACATTCTCGAACGATTTAACGACCGTCAAAAATATTTATTTAGTTTTTTGGTGTAGCGAAAAGTCGGCGTTGACGCCTATTAAAATTCGCGCGGATTTTAAGCCTCTCGTCTCTAAACCGACTTATTACGTTATTTCCAGCGACGACCAGTACCAATTAGCGTTAACGAATTTTCAACATCTCTGCGGCGACGTTTACGCGAAATATTTACGAATCTGTAACGATTTACTTATTTCGAAAAATAAAGGTTGCTTAATATATAATAATTCAGAAAAGAAAATCCGGGTGATGCCTACGAGACAGGCGGGTATAAGAAATTTTCTCGGACTGTTAGGTTCGATTTACGGAAAATGTTGCTGGTTTATGCCGCAGGTGGTCAATAACGTCGTAAAAAAGTACGAGCATCTCACGCTATTAGCTTTAACGAATGACCTTCAACTACCATTGACGTTGGATTTTACTAAAATTCTATCGACGATACGTCTCATAGACCCGAACGTAAAACACGACTTTGGGCGAAAGAATGTTTTACTTACCTACGACGAACTGTTGGGATGTATACAGCCGCACTATAATTTTCCCATTAAGCCATTCGTGCCGCTTAAAGCGACGGATTCGGATTATTACGCGCTCGTTTATAAAAAAGTAGTAGGGTTCGAATGGCAAAGAATACGCAAAATTTTCAGGTGTCCAGTACCGGGCGATTCTTCTCTCACATATTCGTTACCAAATTTTCCGACGAACGACGACGGCAAAAATTACGTTTTAAGTTTCGACGACGTAAGCGCTATCGCGAAATGGACGCCTCTAAAAATTGATTCGAAAGTTTTATTTTTTAAAAAATTAGATTGGAGAATTTTTAAAATTAACGACGTAACAAGTAGCTTCCTGAAAACTGAAACGTTTCGTCCGACGGAATGCGAAACTTGTCAAGTTGCGGGTAGATATAATATTTATGCTAACCAAGCCGCGTCTTTTCGCTTAAATATAATATCCCAGTTAGAAATAGTTACTATCGGCGCTGAAGATGATCCGATAAAATATATATTATCTACAAAAAAAACAGTACGCGACATAACGGGTGAATTTTTCGAACACTTCTCTCACTTTTTTAACGCGCATGAAATCAGAGGAAACCGGTTAAATATAAGCGTACGCTTTAAATTTTCAGCGTTACACGCTGGCGGAATTATCCCGAATCTAGTAGTTAATGAAAAAAACAATTTTCAAAATTTTAGGAGCTACTTGACGTTTACGCGAATGACGCTCACGTAATATAATTAAGTATAATTAAACTAAAATATAATACGAATCGTTTTAAAGTTCATCTCATCGTGCCGAATTTAAAAAAAAAAAAAAGAAATAATGTATCTCCCAATCTTACCAAAATCTAACTTTTCCGTAACGGTGAATAGTAAAATATCGGCGACCGCGATTTTTTTAACGCCGATTATCTGTTTGCTCGCTTTTATTCCGATTTTTGTAGCGTGGGATTTTGAAAAAGATTTGACGCGTGAAAGTATATTCGCGACGAGCGACGACTCAGCTGGAAAGGTAGCTTATTTTTCGAAATACGGTGTAAAAATTTCTCGGAACGTCCGGTTAAGTGGTACAAGAACAGGTACGCTGAACGCTAAATCGTTGCTATTTGTCGGCGAGAACGAAATCGTGTTCGAAATAAATCCTAAAAATTTGTCGTTAATCGAAAATTCAGTCGCGCAACTCGACGAGTCGGGAACGAGATTAATATTCAACCCTAAGGTACGGTGTTTGGGCGACGATACGATAAAATGCAAAGCGATATGCGCCGACACGTTTATAGTTCTGTCGCTTACCGAATCTGCGGCGAAGAGAAGAAAATATTCAAAAACCGAGCGTGATTTATATAACATACTCACCGCTAACAAATACGACGGTAAGATTGAAATTATAAGCGTCGTCAATAAAAGCAACGACCCGCCGTTGATATTAACGGTAACCGCCGCTGGAAAAGCAGAATTTAGACCTCCCACCGGCAACACGTACGTCGAAAATTCATCGCGCGCCGATCAGTTTCATTTACTGGTGGTTGACAAAATTGCGAGTGAATTAAAAATTAGTCCCATCGAGACGGCGAAGTCGTTACCGGAATTTACTATTTCGTGCAACGATGCCGGCGATTTTTATTACTCGCCTTCGCTCGACGAGAAGACGATCGAAAACGTATTACCCGATTCGAAAAACTTATCTCAAAGCGCCACCTATCTGTTATGCGCCGAAAGGAAAAGTGACGGTCAGTCAACCGCGTCGCTAAAAAACAACACCGACGATTACGAATTGAAATGGGTCGCGATCAACGCCTTAATGAAAAAATTTTACGACTTACTCGAACGTTTATCGACGATAAACTGGACCGATCCGCGTCTGTTATTATTCGACGGCTCTCAATTTTATCCTCTGAGCGTTCCACTTCTTAACAAAGAAACTAGAAGACTAGCTCTATCGGTAGACTACGAATGGAAAAGAGTGTTCTCGATAAACACGAGCGATGACAGCGACAAATTCATTTACGAGGGGCGTTACGCGACGATTAGCGATTGTAAACGATTTTTACAACAATTCGACTCGAAGATTTTTTTCCCTAAAAACGTCGTGTCGAATATCGGAAAAGTACTCACAGCGCGTCAAAATGATATTTTAAAGTTTAAAGTCTTGCCCGTAGCAGCGTCGGGCGCGTTGATCGTGCCAAGCGTCAGTATTTCGAAGGAGATAATATTGGCCGTTCACCTGAGAGGAAAAATTGTTGGTCATCAGTTACAAAGTACGACAACGTCCGACTACCTGCTGCGTTTAGAGAAAGATGAACACGATAATTTCGCCGCACTTTCCAGGATTTTACATTCGTTCCCGTTAAACGCCTGCCGAAAACGATCGCTAGTTACTATTAGAAATAACGAACTTAGTCTAGAAAATTTAGAAATTCCACCGTCTGGCGATAGAGTGTTGTTGGTCGGTAAGAAAAAAAATCAGAATAATTTGTCGTGGATCGATCTAGAGACGAAAGTCAACAACTTCGTACAAAAAATTGTTCGCGTCGAAGACGAGCCTTTGGATTTAATCAACTCCGTTTATTACATTTTAAGTAATCACGAAGACGGAACATTTTCTTTGCACGAAAATTTAATGTTACCGTCTTTCCCACGGTCGTTTACGCGTGGTACGGCGTATTACTTGCGAAACAATGAGTCGATAAATAAATTATCTTGGGAAATGGAAATAAACTCGACTATCAACCACCTTCTCGACGCGCTGATAAAGCCATCGGAATTGCCCGTATTGCAAGATTTGGTTTCGTTCACATCGTTATTCGCTTTAGATTTTACCGAAAAGAGCGAAGTGAAACGGACGGATCTGAGTTTCGGCGAGAATATCTCGGACGTTAAGACATTGAATTTATTAAGTTACGACGCGATCACGCGAAACGTCGTAATGTTAGCGGGAAGCGAGAACGTCGTAAATACTTCTAAAAATTATATATTAGGGCTAGACGCTGAAGAAATAAAATTGCTGCCGCTCGACACATTTTTTAAAATTGAATTTCAGAAAATAGTTAAACTATTCGACCGCTCATTTTTCGATAAAAACGAGCACGGCGGAATCTTCGTCTACGACAACGTAAACGAGACCGTTCGAATAATTCCGCTAGAGAATTCTGAGCGGGAGTTGCAATTTTTGACGACCAAAAAATGTAAAACGGAGTTCGTAACGCCTCGGTTCGGAGTTAAAAATACGGAAAGTGATTTCGGAGATAGTTACGTAATAGGAGTTAAAAAGGCTTTGGTACCTCGACTGTGTAAAATTTCCACAGAGAGCTTAACAAAATTATTCGTCCAATTGAAGCAACAGCGCGGTTCGAAACGGAATTCTATTTTACTGTACGACAACGTAAACAACGCGTTCGTGGATAATTTAAAGTCGTTCGAGCTTCCAAATGACGCGAAGAAAGAAAATCACGTTACGTTGATGTACAACGCGGACAAATTCCAATGGGAAAAAATATTGTACCACTCTAAACCGTCGTCGTTTCGACTTATTCCAATTCAGAGCGCAAAATCGGAGAACGAAAATTACATACTGGGCTTAAATAGCGCCGATAAGTTGCACTGGCATGCGGAAAATTTAACCGCTGTACAAACTACCTTAACGTTTAGAGATAGCAGCAAGTTTGACTTAGAAATACCGCGTACTAAAAATATTTTTGACGTTCATTTGGAGCGAAACCAGAAATTGTTTATAACGTTTCATTTTCAACCATACTGCGCCGTTGAAAAGATAAAGAGGGTCTTCGATTTAACCGTGCGACTTGCTGGCACCATGAGCGATAACGTTATTGAAAGAACATTTACGTTTAAAGTACCGGGCACAGATAACGTGACAGTATCTAAACAGTTAATATTTAAAAATATATATCCTTCGGAACTGTTTAACGTGACGTTTTTGTTTTACGATGCGGTTTCTATCCCGCTCGTCTACGTGAATAAAGACGATCCCTCAGTATCCAGCGAAGATTGTTTCGTAGTAAGTGGTATTAAAATGTAATTTTGTTAAACGTACATAAAAGTCGAAGGATACTTTAGAAATTTGTGGTATTTATTATTTTCGCAACATTCAGCGTGGTGGCACGGAATAAAAAAATGACGTTTGCTTACTGTCTCGGATAATTCCCCTAATATTAAACATATTACGACGAAGAAGATAAACGAGTGGAGTAAAACTCCTGTAGAAATTGCTAACATGTGATTCGCTAGTTGTAGACGGTGGAAAAATGAGTAAACGGGGATGATTTTTTTTTCTAAAAATAAAATAAATAAATAAAATTTTAAAATTAATTGTTTTAACTTTGAGACGTGACGGGCGGATTATCAGAAACCGCACGTAATTCAAAAGTACAAGTAGGAATACAGTAGTCTCCTGAGGGGTGACATACAGCGTATCAACTACACCATAAAACGCGTCATCGATATTTATGCTTCGTCAAACAATAAAATCATCCCAACGCATCCTAATTGTAACTCGGCTCGGTATCACAGAGTTGTTCTGGAAATTCCCATTTCTCTTAAGCTTACACATCCAAGCAAAAGTCTCATTCCCGGATTAATCTCGTCACCTTTACAATTACAAACAAGCCCTACTAAATTACGGATCTAGGCTTTTTCGCCGCAACGGTACTCGTATCGTCCCCTCGTTTTAGAGCGGACGTGTGTTTAGTAATAAACTCGCTTATCTTAACGAGATGTTTTTCCACGGTAAACAAATCGTCTCTCGAAATGATTATTTTTTGAACATTCGTCGAAGGTGGGGTTATATCGATGGTATTTGTTTCTTGGTTGAACACGTCGTTTAACGCGGCGACCACATTACCGAATAGAGATACGAAGGTTTTATACCAAAACACCTCGGTATTGTATATTCTTTTGGGCGGATTAAACAATACATTTTCCCAAATATAATCAAAAAATATTAACTTATATTTGTTCGTCTTAGCGGGATTAAATTCGAACTCGCTCGTAAGAGTCTCATTTTGGTACTCGCTTAAGATTAGATTGTGAATATCGAAATAACATCTTTCGTAACCTTCGTCGGCGTAGTTCATCAAAGACTTTAGTCCCGCCGTTAGCATAGATATATTCCTCAAGGGATCGTTGGGATCAACCTGAGTAATTGGAAAATATTTGCCGATCGCGGAATTCCATCGAACAGCTTTCAGTAAACCCCCCGCGTATTTTTCGAAATATTTTTCAATCTCGATGGCAAAATTGGAGCGTGCCGGGTTTGGATGCAGCGCATCTTCGTACAACTCCCACATTTTGCTTAGGAGTAGATTTATTTCTTCGGAATTGACGAGATTTTTGTTGTAGTTAGTTATAAAAGACGTTAGTAAACTATGAGTGGCCTCGAGTATACTTAAATGATCGGTTAACATCGACTTTTTCGCGTTTAGAACCGTTTCGTCCGCGCTGTCGTTAATTTCGAACGGAAATCGAACGATCATCGCGCAAAACGCCTCCAAATAAGACGAGACAATTTTCGGCGTAAATTTGATATTACATTTCGGTTCTAATTGTTTAATTACATCGACATATTCCGCGTCATCTCGTTTCGTCTCGAGTATTTCCGAAACGAGCGTCAAGTTTTTATCATCGTCGAGATATTTCAAAACCCCGCCGGGCGAGTTATCGAGTCGCTCGCAAAGGCGTTTATTTCGCAAAGCGAACGAGAAGAGTTCACGGTTAAGTTTTAAGAATTTCGCGGTTCTAATCGCGGGATCGTATACCGTTTTTCTAACCGCGGTAGATTTATCACCGAAACTCTCTAACAGGTCTCGTAAATCCGTTCGGATAATTTTCAAAATTTCCCGGAACTCTTCGACTTCGATCTCGTCGATTAAATCATGTTTGTTGTTTAAGAAATATGTTAAAAATGGGACAACGTTGTCTAATTCGTTCATGTACGGTAATAGTATATTTATTGGTTCGATTATTGAGTTTAAATCGATTTCGGTAAAAAATATCTCCTTCAAAGGTGATAATTTGGCTAAAAGGCGCTCGAAAAATTTTTCCTTCGGTAACTTCGTCAGAATCATTAACCGATCAAAAAACGACCATAATTTGGCTAATCGATCGCCGAAGGTCTCATCCTCAATTAACTCATCTGATTTATAACCGTAAATGTAATAGATAATCTTGTCAGTAATTTCGGTGAGATCTTTATGCAAATTAGTTATTCGAAGATATTGTAGAAATTCGATATATTTCTGAATATCTTCCGACGACAAGAGACGTAAACGCAAACATAAAATACAACTTTTTTCCGCGTACTCAAAAACGTCTTCGTTTCTCATATACGCGGATGTCTTATCGAACATTTCTTGTTTCGTTTTCTCGACGAAATATTTTAACCAGGCTTGTTTCTTGATTTCTTCCGTGTGGTAACTATCGACGTTACCCTTGAACACCTCACGAGGCCAAATACGTTCATATTTTTGGTAAAAATCGGAAATATATTCCAGGTATTGCGACATGGAGAATTCGTGCCGATTTTTAATACTGTCGCTTAGCTTAGAACACCAGTTTAACATCTTCGAATTGGAATCGAATCCCAAAAGAGCGGCTAATTTCGCGATACTCTTTTCGTCGTAGGAAAGCTCTAGCATCGAGGCAATATTTTTTTCTAAATTAACTTTACTATTTTCCAGATCAACGCACTTTTGGTTCAAATTCTCTACTCGATAGCGCAAACGTGAAATTTCTTCTTTTAACTCAGCGTTTTCAGCGTTTCTTTCGGATAGTTGTTGACGCAGTAGCGTTTCGGTGTTTTTCAACTCTAAACGAAGTTCATCGTCGTTGTCGTCTCGTTCGTTTAACGCTCCTTCGTATTCCGCTACTTTGTCGTTTAATAATGTTACTTCTCCTTCGCATTTCGCTAATTTCTCATTTAATAAATCCACCGTTCGTTTTTGTGCCGCGATTGTTTCGTTTAACGGTTTAATTTGACTCTTCAACTGCTGGATGCTTGTCGCGTGTATTTTCTGAATTTCTTCTCGGTTTTCTAAAAGCGTGGTTTTTGCAATCGACAACTTGTCTATTTCATTTCGTAGCCGTTCGTTTTTGCGAAATAAATCGGTTAAATTCTCTTGTAGCGTTCCGTTTTGTTCCGTCTTTACCGATACGTCATTCTTTTTCCGAAGATCGTCAAAATCTCGTAGCTGCTGTTGACAACTATTTAAACGTTCCGTTAAAACGCTTATTTGATTCACGTAGTCGTTAAAAATAGCATCGTGAAGTTTCAATCGATGTTCGGATTGCGTTAATTTCATTCGTTGCTCACGGAGGAGATTAGTTCGTTCCTTTAAATCCACCGCAATTTTGCTGTTTTGTATCAAACACTTGTTTAATAAATTCTCTTTTTCCAGCCATTTTTTCTCTATCACGTCCAATTTAGCACCACATTTTCTCCTTAAATTCTTGAAAATTTCCAAAAATTCCTCTACGGAACTAAGGTCACTAAGTTTTACCGCTTCTGCCTCAAAAATATCGCTAAAAGAGTGGTGTAAATGCGGTTCGTCGAAAGTTGGGAAATTAACATCTACATCACCAACGTCAGCGACGTCAATTCTCGATAATATTTTACCAACTTTCTGCAAAATAGTGATTAATTGATATTCGTTACTTAATCGATTGCTTAATTTAATATTTTTAAACGCGTTTAATAAGTTCGCCATCGACACGAAGAAATCTGGCGGAAGATTTTGGGGATTATTTATTACCTTTTGGTAAAGTTCCGCGATACTCGCGGAGTATATTTCCTGTTGAGACTTTGATTCGTCCGTTACGCACCCGTAGTTAACCATGGTTGTTAAATAGTCGACGATAATATTGTTTAAATTAATATTTCGTTGCACTATTACTGGCGGGACGTTCAATAGAATAACGTTTAAACACTCATTTACAAAATATGTGTACCATTCTAAAGCTTTTTCAAAGTTTTTACTTTTAATTAATTCGTAAAACATACTAGCACCTTAAAACTTCCGATCTCGTCAATTTTATCGTCAATTTTATGTCCATATACCCGTATATTTTTTTAAAAATGTAACGAAACCAAAAAAAAAAATTAAATTGATCGACCGTGAAATTTTAAAATTCATATATATTTTATTTACTCGAATAAAAATGTGAAATGTAATTTTCTATAAGGCGTACGCAGTGTCATTTAATTCTTGATAAATACAAACACGATGAATTCAATTTTCTCATATAGTAGTTGTCAAATACTGTAGATGGCAGCACCGAATGGCCGCAAGCAGCCGAGAACAGCAATGAGGAAGTTTTCGAATTGGGTCAAGGCAAGGAGTTACATACTATGCCAGGCTTGTAAGGTCACTCGCGAAAATGGGCGTGGCCTAGACGACGTTTTTGACTAGAATTTTTTTTTGTGTAATTTAGATAGAAAATAAAGGATCGTACCGTACTTAATAAACAAAAAAAAATATATAACGAACTCGCCGGTAACGATCTTGTATTTTTTTTCCAAAACAACTTTATTCATTTATACAACGTTATTAGTAATTAATTGTAAAAAGCTCGACGATTAACCTTCTCGTTAAAAAATTGTTATTGTAAATTTATACATATATTTCAATTGCGCTCGATTCGATGAAATAAAATTACCCCTGACCGATTGTATATAGAGAATAATTTTAGCGGCCGAGTTTAAACATTTTTAAATCTTCGGACTGTCGATAAATACGACGCGGGACTATACGGCCTGTGCAAGTGTATATTTTACAGTCTGCAATTTGTGGCGAGTTATGAAACGACCGCGATGCTGTCACTAGCTACAAAAGTGATCGGCAAACCTTTGACGCTAGACGTTATTCTGAAAAAGTCTCTGTTTTCGGACGTTATTTTATGTAGTCGTGAGGGCGTAAAATTGCCAGCACATAGAGTTGTCTTAGTGCGGTCTCCTTTCTTCGGACGCGTGTTAAACCACGAGGATCCGCGAGAGCTAATAGTGGACGTGCCGAAAGACCGTTTAGAAATTCTACTGGGTTATTTATATAGCACGGAAGAATACGAGAAAACAACGAAGAAATTGACGGATGGACGAATAAGAAATTCATTCTTCCGTCCGGAGTTAGGAACTATAGCCAAAAACTACATTCGGACGGGTAATATTTTTCTACTCGATGAACTGAAAATGGTTGGAGAATTGTATTTCGTAAAACATTTAACGGTAGTTAACCAGTGGAGAATATACAAATTTGCTATGAAGTTTAATTGCGAATTATTAGCCGGAGAAGTTCGGAAAATAATTGGTATTAATATCGACAAAAATGCGTGCGCACGATCCGAAAAATATTTTTGTAAATTAGATTTCCACGCTTTTTTATCGTGTTTTGAACCGAAACACCTTTTCGTACACTGCGAAAATACACTGGAGCGTATGATTCGAAAGTACATAGAAAACAATATAACCCGACTAACGGTCGACCAAATTGAAAAACTGAATAGTTTAATTATTTACGATTTTCATCCGTGCGTTAGGTGTCTAGAGTTAACCAAAACTTCGTGCGTGTGTAAGAAACCCGACGATAATTTTAGATACACGTGCTTACGAGAGAGAGCCGCAAAAAACGAACGCGCGGTCGTAAGTTTATTTTCGAGAGTCAAACCGGACACGTTTTGGAACGGAGCTCGATACGAGAGAAATGTGGCGAAAGTTTTTTATTTTCTGGGTGGAAATTTCTCTACCGGTAAAATTGAAAGATCGTTACACGTATTCGACTTTAAAAATCATTGGCAAGAAGTAAAAAGTTACAGAATACCGACTGGAAGAACCAACCATCGATTAGCCATTCTCGGTAACGATATTTACGTCATGGGAGGTCAAACAGCGGGTTATTGCCATAAACAAGTTTATAAAATATCCTTGGACGAAAGAAAATGCGAAGTTGTGTGTCCAATGAATGATCGCAGACAACTTTTTTGTTCCGAAACTTTTATGGACGAGTGTATTTACGTCATGGGAGGTATGGGTACGATTTGTGGCGATTGTACGTACTTGCGCTCTGTCGAGGTATTTTCGGCGCGCGAGGGAAAATGGTCTTACAAAGCGTCGATGCGCAACTCGCGATACGGAGCTGTCTCGTGCATTTACCACGAGCGTATTTATTTGTGCGGTGGCAAAAATAACGAGCAAGATTTTCAATTGGAAGTAGAGTATTACGACGTACGACACGATCAATGGTCGGTGTTTGTAGATTTTCCTTACGAACGACTGTGTTCTCAAAGCGTTCTCATTAAGTCTGATTTGTATATATTCGGAGGAGCGGAGAGATTCTGTTCAACGTTGTGTATAAATGTAGTGTCAAAAAGGTTAATTCCTCTTCATACCATGAATGTAAACCGGAACGACTTTTCAGCCGTTGCTTACGATAAGAACCGAATTATTATATTCGGTGGAACGTCAACGTCCTCCGTAACAGGAACCCCGCAATTCGAAAAAACTATTTGTATCATTAACGTTAAGTACAATTTTGTGACGGAAATAAGTATTGGTCCAGTTCCTGAGTTTTCGAATAGTTACGTCGTTGCTCGAAAATTACCGTGAACCGTGAAGTACTATATTATATTCTAAATAACGATTTAATATCTTTTTTTCCGTTGGAAAGAAAAAAAAATGCTCATTAAAAAAATATCCTTTTGAAAAGTTTAAATATTTTTCATTCTAATATAATTATCTTTTTACAAAACGTATAAAATCGCCGCTCGTCGCCACAACTGTACTTTTTAATTCGAGAATGCCACCGCAAAAAACCACTAATAAAAAACAGGCTAACATAAACAGGCAGAGTAGTCGACACCCGTATAAGATGACTGACAAACTCTCCAACAAGTGTCGCGTACCTCGCGTTACTAAAATTAATTTTCGAGATTTACTTCAAATGCAGCAGGACTTGTCACGCGCTTCGACGTTGGTTGAAAAATGCTCCATTTTTTTGGACAAGTCTATTTACAACGTACATCACTCGACAAACAAAAACAAGTCGGGGTCGTCGGATGACGACGACGAGGGCGCGTTACCAGATAAACAACCAAAAAATGAAAAATACATGAAAATGAGCGGCGCGACACACGGAATTTTAAAGTCGATGGTTGATAAAATGTTCTCGCACAATTTCTTGATACAAGAAACAAACCGCCAACTTTTCGTTAATTTGCGCGAAAAGGGTCAAAGTTGTTTCTTTTATTCCGACGACAACGAAGGTACGATTTACAACAAAAATAACGACGTCGTCGTGAAATTTTTAAACAACCCGAATAACGTCGAATATCATCAAAGTCGCATGACTGGCTTTTTGACGTCGTACTTTAGTAACTCCAAAAAAATTGATAAATTTTCGTATTTGGATTTTTACACAATTTTTCCAGTTCTTGACGCTGACACCGTTATGAGTAACAAGACCATTTTTAAATTGATCAAAAATATGAAATTTGTATCGAATGATTTTGACACTATATTCATCGAATGCGTAAGACGTCTTTGGAACTTGCTCGATGAAACGGTCGGTAATGAAGACTTGCCTTCGATTCCGCACACGTTTTATTTCTTGATGTGCAAATATATGAGCGAAGAATTTGAAGATATTTCGGTGCCGAACGATCTTTTTGAACATTTGAAAACATGTTCGTCGCCTATACTGTCACGATACGAAAGAATTGGGCGAGATATTGAAAATTTTATTACGGAACACTTAAAAAGTGACGTCGACAAGTTCGTGGAAAAAATTAAGTCGCTGTATTACCCTTCGTTTACAAGGGAAACAGTAAAAGTTCCCAATCGTGTGAATGACGATGTTTCTCCGAGATCTATTCAATTAGAACAGGAACGAGATGGAGAAGAGGAAGAGGAGGAGGAAGATGATTACCTCGACATGGATTGAAGATCGCTACGTCAAAACCAACAAATTGAGAATAAAAATATTTTATTCAATAAATCATACGTCGTTCTTAAATAAATAATCTGTTTAAATCTTTTCTTATTAGGGTTTATTTTATTACGAAATACTGTATTTTACCCGCGTTGAAATAAACGGTCGTTGTAAATTCTAATGTAGTCATTTAATATTATTATACCCCTATACTACATCAAATATTTCTATACTTTTGTGTAAAATGAATACAAAAACAAAGTTGACACCCAGTGTTCAAATATTATTTTTGATGTAAAAAAAATAACTACTGAATGAAAACTAAATTATTGAAGCTTGTTTCATTGCTCTCGCCTTGAACTATTTTAAAAAAAAAATAGTTGTTCAAGAAATAAAAATTTCACGAGCACTTACGTAGATAACCACCAAATTATAAAGTTGACACTTGCGGTTTACTTGTAAGCTCGAATAACCATATTTAAAATTTTTCTCGATGACCAACTTTTTTATACGTTGAAAACAGTATATTTCTTCCAGTCCTGCCGTAGTAAAAGCACCTACGGTCCCAAAGAATAAGCTCTGTGTTGTTCAGAGCATGACAGTTGTACAAGTACAAAAACCCAATTTGTTATCAGATTGGGTGTAAACATTGTGTGTAACTAAAATGGAAGTGATTCTCTAAATAATCCCGGTCTTACAAAAAAAAACCAATAATAATATGCTGGATTGAAAGGTTGAGCGACCAAAACTAACATAATGAAGAAAATATTTCAATGTGTAAAACAGTATATTATTAAGCCAGTTTGGTTGTGACGTTTAATTAAATTAGAGAAATGAATTGTATAATAACAACTACATTTGTATTGACAACAAAAAGAAACGCAATACAGAACTGTTATTTAAAATTATAAGTATATAATGAAATAGCTTCTGCAATGACGTGGGTTGTTACTAGGTCTACAAAATTGTTAGAGCGAAGTGAGTGACAACCATTGTTGTAGAAATGTTCTGAGTGCTAATTTGTTGTAGTTTGACGACTCATTGATTGAATCATAGCACAATTTTCCCAATATTGCGTTGTATTACCATGTTATGCAATCGCCGTGCTCTAAACGGTGCACAATTCGTTATTTGGGACCACAGGTGTTTCTTCTACGACAGGACTGGAAGAAATATACTGTTTTCAACGTATAAAAAGATTGGTCATCTAGAAAAATTTTAAATATGACTATTCGAGCTTACAAGTAAACCGCAAGTGTCAACTTTATTTTTTTTTTTTACCTTTAAATTTGGTAGTCATCTACATAATTGTTCGTGTCATTTTTATTTCTGGAAAACAACCAATTTTTCCTTAATAATTCAAGGCGAGAGCAATGAAACAAGCTTCGATAATTTAGTTTTCATTCAGTCGTTATTTTTCTACATCAAAAATAACATTTGAATACTGGGTGTCAACTTTGTTTTTGTATACAGTGTATCTACTGATTTTAAAAATGTGAAATTTTCGTGTAAAAAAATAACCAACTTTTCTAGTGGTTAAATTACAGTTGCTATTTACTGGCTTTGTATTATTATTTCTCTTGATGAAATAAAAAGTTTTCAAATTAAAAATATGCCGGATTGGTAAATAAGCTCTTTTATCTACAACTTTATACTGACCGCCGATACCTAGATCGATAATTTCATTAAACCGCTTCCATAATAAACGTTTGAAGTATTATAAGCCTAAATTAGACGATTTCAAACCCGAGTAATTTTTTTTTACGTTTAAAAAAAAATATATATAAACATGAAGGACTTTTTGTGTTTAGATAGGTACTTTTTAAACAAGTTATTAATTATGTCTCTAGGGCTAATAATGTACACGTTTGCTTTAAAATACCTCTTTAACGCGCCAACAAAAAATATTGTAAATAAATCGGAACAGCGGTCGAGTATGATAGAACTCGGTATTCCAAAATTCGAATGCGATAGACGAGTATTCTACTGCAACACAAAGACTGATTGCGATTCCAATTGCGTTCTTTTGACCGACCTCGATACCCAACCAGAGTGGGCTTGTAAGTCGAACGTATGTGTTCCAAAACTTGAGAACGAAAACAAAAGTTGTAACTTAAAAAATGGGGGTATTTGGCATTTTGATCGTTCGCTGCACACGTTCTCTTGTTTTTGTATGTACCCGGAATATTTTTATGGGCCTACTTGCGAAATAAAAAATCCTTACTCGTGCATGAACGGCGAAATAAAACAATTCGACGCTACTGCTAGCGCTCCGAATATTAATTTTTGTACGTGTAACGATGGATACATACCGATCGAATACAATCAATTTACGTCGTTCGGTAGAAGCTTAGTATCGTGCGTTCCGGAGAATCACGAATTTTTTTTCAAAAAGGTTTAATCCATAAATACAATGATACATTCAATTCTATTCCGTTCTACGTAAAACCGAAATTCTGGCGGCGTGTCTTTTTTTTAACCAAGCACCGCGCAAACAAAATGTTTACCGAGAACAAATCGTTCGAACGCTTATCCGATGTGACTGATTGCAACGAGTGCCAATCTAACTTCGTTAATACTGAGTTGCGCGAAGTCGGATTATCCATTCAAAAATTTTTGCAAATTATCGTGTTGCATGAAAACGAAGGAATTAACGCTCTATTCGATTTTAATCAGAACGCGACGATTTACTTGTACGAGTACTATTTTAAACTCGACGCTTTCAACGTGTCCGTGCCATTTATACTCGGAGGCAAACTTCACAAATTTTTTATCGACGATACGAAAGCGATTAACTTCGAAATGTGGAAATCGGCCGCTCAACCGTTATTATCGTGCGCTTTATGCGGGTTTGTCAAAAATCCTTTAGCTTACCAAACCATGCCCGGAACATTTTACGTTAAGAATCATCAATATTATTGTCCGAATTTAATCACCCCCGACAACCGAAGACCGCATATCGTTAAAGTCACCGGAAATATAGAGTATTATTATAATTCGGAAAAAGTTTCCTACCCCGAGTTGGAAAAAATTAGATCTTCTTTCGTTTTAAACGATTTGGGTAACATGTCGATAAAAAATTGCGGATCTCTATTTTCTAAGCTTTTATTAAACGTCATGAAGAGCAAAGCAAAAAATAAAGCGTTGATCGAACAAAAAGTGCAGCGATGGATAAATACGGGCGTGATCGAACACGCCGTCAGTAATAGAGGTTTTTTCGTGCCCGACAAAAGTTCTACTTGTAGTTCTACGAGCAACCCTGGTGGGAATTTTACCGACCTCCCAAGCACATCCGGTTACTCGCAAAAAAGAATCTTCGAAATGAGGACGAAGGGGTTTTCGTCCAATTCCAATAGATACAGGGAGTTAAAACCGAGTAATGATTTTCAAGCGTTAGTAGCGCCGTTAGAATGCAGCAAGTTGATTACAAAATCTGTCACGAGTCACGAACACCAAAGCTTAGCAAAGTCCGAAATTGGATTTTTCGACGTTAACTTTACTAGCGATGGAGAAAATGTTGGAAGAACGTTATCGCTCGCAATGGATGTCGTGATTTCTGGAAAAACAGTTTCTGCAGAGGCGGTATTTAATTTCTTCACTAATTGCGCGAATATTTTCGTAAAATTTTCGAACGATAGCGAGCGAATTCTGGATGATTCTGATAACGAAACGGACCAAGCTTACTCGCGGGGGACAGTTTTTCAACCCACTTTCGGTGATCAGACTGATTTAGAGAGTAATCCGAATCGTTGTTCGACTTTAGTACTAAACTTAGGCGAAAAGATTATTCGAAGTAGTTCAAAAATTCGTATAAATTTTGACGATAAAGTTGTCATTCCTGCGTTGAAAAAGGAATTTGAGCTCGTCGAGATTATCAGATACGACGACTTAATTTTCGTGACCGCTTTGCCTTGCATTCCTTTCAAATTATGTAAGGCCGACGGCTTATATTACACTCCGAACGAGTGGAAAACGAGGGACGATATTTTTAAGCAACACGTGTGCGGGCCTATTTCTTTATCCATTCCGTTCATGAATCATAATTTCGGAACAAAAAACACGTTCGTTTGCATGGCGGAAAAACAGTCGGCTCAAGTGTATTACCACAAAAAAGAAATATTTCAAACCCCGACGAAAGTATGGTCGTTAGCGTATCCTCAAACGCAATTTCAAGGAAATAGCTTTTTCCCGCTATACGCGACTTGGTGCACGGTCGGTGTTATGTGCGTAGACGGACTTAATCAGGAAGACGCCATTGTCGTAAAGAAATCGGCGGTAGAGAGGGGTCAATTTTTAAAGCTTAGGTACGGACATTATAAGTTGGAATACGTCGGTAATTGTCGAATGTGGGCTAATTTACGTCCTGAAAGTAAGCTGACAAAAGGTGCGAAACTTTTAGAGATCTGCAACGTCAGTTCAGTTCGCACGTATCATCCTCAATTAAAAATTTCTAAACACGGAGAATCGTTTATCGTAATTTGGAACAGCGAAGAAAATCTCACGTTGTTTAATATCGCGGAAAATTCCGAGTCTTGTATTTACGTAATAACTCGCGACTTACGCTACCTGGAACAAGGTGATAAACTAGTATCGAACTCTGGTCAAAAGGGTATCGTGTCCGCGATAATACCCGACGAAGATTTGCCTTTTGTGAATTCGGAAACATTCCGAGGAACGCCCGACATTTTTATACATCCCATGTCAATAAAACGTCAAACTATGTCGATGTACATAGAAGGCATTAACAGACTGCAACTCTCTTACGGGGAAAAAAATGAGAGAGAATTCGTGAAATTCCCTCATTGCGATTGGGTCTTTGAATCGCATAACGAGGCCACATCAGACTCGCTGTTTAAAGAACAGACGAAAAATGACCTTCCCGTTTATAACGGCAAAAGTGGTTTAAAAATGTCGGAGCCGATATCCATCCTACTTATGACTTATCAAGTTCTACCTGATCACGGAGCGAAAGAAAAAATTTACGCCGTTAACACCAACTCGAGAAGAGACTTTCTAACTGGGCAAAGGGTCAAAGGAAGATCACATTGTGGCGCCATGGGCGTAGGTGTAATGGAAACGGAAGTGCTCGTAGGTCACGGCGTGCAATCGACGGTGGAAAACCTTTTATATAAAAGAAGCGACGACCAATACGTCGAGGTTAACTCCGAAAGTTTCTTAAGACTTAGCACCTCCGCTCAAAGAATTTTGGACGACGTGAAGCTAATGGATCTTCCCGTTGAAATTAAAGTCGAACCGTCTATTAGTGAAATTGAGATTTTAAATCCTACTGTGTGAAAAAAAAATAACTAGATAAAACGGATAATTTTGGTTGTTAGGGAAAGAATAAATTAACGTTGATTTAATGGACTCGTTATTACTTTTAATATTTTTAAACCAGCTGCGGAATTAATTAATGGTTACGAGTAAATAATAAAAAAATACCTTTCGTATTACTATCCGAGATTAGATCACCGTCGTTAAATAAAGAAGCAGACGACCCAAATGAACTCTTTCCGTGAATTTCGGCTGGAAATTTTCCAATTAATACACGCTGTGTTAACAAAGTTTGCCTCTATTTCTCGGGACAATCAAATTTTAATCGAATCGTTTAAGAATCGCTTGTTACCGAAGGTTTTCGAAGAAATAAAATTGCATAATTTTTACAGAATAATGAAATATGCCGCCGCTTATCGGTTCGATAGACTGCTCGACGTTACAAACTTAACTTTTACCGAATACATGCGAAATTATTTGCGGATTGATTTTCCATCCATAGATTTTTTTATCGAGGAAATAAAAAGGTACGATTACCGTGAAACGTTATTTAATTTATTCTCCAAAGATTTCGAAGCGTTAATAATGAAAGCGATAGATCAAGAGATAGATCACTTAAAATCTAATTTAAAAGTTCACGTCGAAATCGGAGAACGTTGTAGTTACGAAGAAACGAAATCGTTTTGGTTCGTTATCTTTTATAAACCCTTCTTCAGGGGCTGTAACCATTTCGAGTGGAAGAATTTTTTATCAACAGTAGTTAATGTTACGGCGACGGATAAATTACACGTCGTATTTCGTGGCAAAAGCGGAGGTGAAAAGTATATCAACGTCGATACAGTGACATATTTAGACGACATACTGAAAACTATACACGCGGCGACGAACAAACAGTTTCTTAGAAACGAATTAAACGTAATAAATAGGGATCCTGACCGTTACAACAATCTCGAGCATTCAATTAGACCTACTGGACAACCAGCATTTACGCAGGATGCGACCGAAGCTGCGAGTTATAATTCCTACTATTAAAAAAAAACCGTAATTATTGTACCGGGATAGAAAAAAAAATAACATAAACTCAAATAAAAAGTCTAGTATTGTTACACACGTTTATTACTTCGAAAATACAGAGCATATTTGTAAAAATACAAATATTTTGTATAACATCGGCGCCTATAAATCCCAATTATTAACGGAATTTCTTTTTATACAATATAAATATTTTTTATCAATTTTCTTTAACGTTTTCTTTAACCTTTGAATGAATTCTTCCGAATCTATATGCCGTTCGCCGGTAGCGTTAAATTTACTAATAGCGTTTACGAGGTCAGCTTTGTGAATTTTATCGGCGATGTTATTGGTGTATTCGTATCCAATTTGTGATAACGTTGATTCCACGTTATCGAAACATTTAATTAAATTAGCTTTCAAGTCTTTTAGTTCGGCCGGCAGACGATCTGACAAATTAGAATCACGTTCGCCGTGACTCTTACTCAAATATCTTAAATGACAGAGAGCGTATAATTCAATCGCTAATTGAAATATTTCCACGGGAGTAAAAATTTTAGCTTCGAACGTCTCTTTTTTATTATCCGAGCAATCATCTATTCCTACTTGAGAAAACCGCGCGTTGAATGGAAAAATCAGCAATCTCGAAACTATCGCGTCCGTCATTTCTATCGAAGGTAAACCATTGCCCGCGAGAATTAAAGTTCCGTTCAATTCCGTTTGACATCCTGGGTCGTAAATACCTCGTATGTACGCGAACGAGTTTCCAGTTAGTAGTTTCAGCGTAGTAATGTTTAATTTTACGTTGGATTCGATTTCGTCCACGATCATAATTTTGCATTTTCCAGCTAGTTTTAAGTCGTTATTGGTTTCATGTAAGCCTCGTTGTATCGTGTGGTGAGAGATGTAGCACGACATGGTACCGAATGCAATGTTTAGTATTTGAAGAAACGTCGTTTTACCATTGTTGGACGACGGACCGTGCAAATAAACAATTCGTTTGATCGATTTGCCGCACACCATTTCACCGATTATATCAATTAAAAAATCGCACAAGTCTAAATTTTCTTGGCAAATCGCGGAAATAAATTTTGCGATGGCCGCGAAATTTTTATTATCTCCGAGTTTGTGTCGGAAATAAATATTTTCCGTATCCGTTGCGATAAGTAAGTGACGAACGTCCTCGTATCTCAGAAAAGACTTTTGCGACGTTGTAAACAGAGGCAAAACTGCCGTGACTTTAAGTAGCTTGTAATCCATAATTACGTTGTCGAGAAATACAAACGCGTAAAATGGTATATCTAAAGGCTTGAAATTTTGCCAAAACCGTTTAGAAATTTCAACAGCTTGTAACGTAAATTTTTTAACGTCGAGGACATTTTCCTCGGTGTTTTTCCTTTCCTCGGTTTTTGATCCTTCTCGTTTGCTATTGTTTTTCTTCCTCAACTTATTCTTAGGTTCAGTTTCTAAATACTCGTCCGTCTTTTCATCGTTCTCTTCTTTTTTTTCCCTAGAAATGTAATTCACGAGCGTCCCCAACAACTCAAATTTTATACTGAAAAGATGAAACGCACTTTTTCCGTTTCGCGTATTTACCCAATTGTCGTTCATAAAGTAAGTAAGCCTTTCGTTCGTAGAAACGATAGGCGTTACGTAGGGTATGACGTCATTCAAATGTTTGTAATTTCGAGCGAAATTTATTACGGTCTGAGTCAATCTGATAGTACCGTCGTGAGTTTTTTTCACGATCCAGTCGTAATCTGCGGCCGCGTCAGTCGCGTCGTTGATTACGTCGACTATAAGAGCGCTCAACGCGGAGGGATTATTAATTTGGGCGTCGAATGGGAAACTACTCACCTTTTCGGCTATTTGTAAATGGAAAAAAATTATTTTCGCAGACTCAAAGTTTGGACTGTAAAACATACTGATCGCGTAAAATGCCTTGCAAACATTGTAATCGTGTCTGTCGCAGTACTCCTTAAGAATATCTATCGTTAAGGGTTTTATGATACTCCTAAAACCTGTTAGAACGTCGTTACACGCGTACTCACCTTCTCCAAGATTTACCTGATTAATCTGAAATTTTCCCCATGGGTATTGTCGAAACCAATCCGTAATGTGATATTGACTTTCGCTGAAAGCGCTTACGATAAAGCGTTTTTCACCGTCGTCCGCGATATACTCTTCCGTTCGATTAAAACAACCTACTAACTTACCAGCCGTAAACTGGTTCCAAGTTCCATCTAAAATGGGTACGAAAAATGGCAAATTAACATCTTGTTTTTGGTCCTTGGTTATTTTTACATTTTTGAAGAAGTACGTCTCGGAGTTGGGGACTGAAGCGATAATTTTAATGAACGTATCGAAATATTTTACCGCATCAAAATGTGTGACGATTTTCGCGTTGGGGAAAGAGTAAACGCAGTAAGGAAAATAAGTTTTTTCTATTAGCGCTTGCTTCGACGCGAAAGGCAGTGGCCAGTTTGATACGCGGACGTCGATCGTACAATCGGGGAAAATCGGTACTGTCGTCGTGATAACGTTCATCAGCGCTAAATAATCTAATCTCGATAAATAAACATTGACGACGTGAATGTGAAGACCGTTTCCTTTATCTTTTCCAAAATTTTTTGCCAAACAATATATTATCGGGGAACATTCTCCGAGGTGAAAAATTAATTTATTAACAATAGCGTCTTCTATTTCTCGATGCGTCTTTTCACCGACATTTTTCATATCCACATCTATTACAACAGCGTGATAATTAGCAAAGTGTAAAGAAGCAACTATAGACGTTGTTTTGTTTACCTCTTCGAATATAAAAGTTTCATAGGCGAATAAAAAGGCACAGTCGTCATCTCCTCGAAATCTAGATTTTTCTCTCAAGCCATAATAATTGCACGAAAAAAAGGTTTGCACGTTGCTGTCGTGCGCGTCTACGGCATCTTTATTGTACTTTGAATAGTAAAATTTTTCGTACTTGAAATTTCCGATTGGAAATATTAAGTTATGGCACTCTTGTCTCTGCATTGTGTCTCGACAGATAACGACGTAAAAATCGCGTTTGTGAAATAGCACTGCTCTGTAATGAGACTAGGGTGATTCTATCTGTATCAACAACTTATTTTTTAACGCAACTTTAATGTATTAACAAAATATGTAGTATGAAAATTAAAAAAAAAATTAATAGAATTATACGTGAACTGAAAATTTTATTACTAATTTTTTTTGTTGTAGGCGAGTGGGGTCGAGAGAAAGAGAAAAAAAACCGGTTAATTATTATGATTTATAAAATATCGAGACCCTTGATTGAAATATTCGGCTTTAACAGGTCGTCCGTCAACAACCGCGTAGACGAAAATATGATTAACACGGGGATTATTTTATCTAGTAAACAATGTCACGCCTGCGGATTAGAAGACGTAACGTCGCTTTTATGGCACGATGTGGAAAGACCTTTATGCCCTTGGTCTATTTATCGTTCCGCCGTGAGTTTCAATTTTAGTTCTTTGAGTAAAAATTCAATAATTCACGTTATTTGTCCGATTCATTTCGGCTCAAATTCGATAATAGATTCAACGTTCGTCATGTTCGAATGTAAACACGTCGCGTGTTTTACGTGCGCTATGTCATTAGTACCATTTAGATGTCCGCATTGTAGATTAAATAGCGAATCGTATTATTTAATTAAGTTTTGTATCGCTTAACTTATAATAACTAGAAAAAAAAGATGTCAAAACCAGAAACCAGAATTCGGTAGTTACGACGCGAATAAAAATTCTTGTAAATAATATTATACTCCGCTTGTTCAAATTACAATTGGATTTCTTTTTTCTTACTAAACGGTGAAACAGAAAATTTATTAAAAAGTATACTGTACTCGCGGTCTAAATAGATCAAACATCCATCCCCATTTTCGAACAAACGGTTGTAAAAAATATGAACATCCGGAGGAATGGATTAAATTGGTTTCGCGCCAAGCTACCGTACGTCCCTCATTTGTAATAGTGCGAATTGTATTTAATTATGCGGCTTTATTTTTGATACACCTTTTTTAGTTTATCCCGGTTGAACCGAACCCCCTTTCCCCCCTCTCGGTCGGTATCAGATCATCCACTTCACGTATATCAGAGTCGCACATCTCTTTTATAATAAGTTGAGCGATTCTGTCTCCTTTTTTAATTCGAAAAACGCCCTCGCCGTTATTTACCATTATAACCTGAACGTCACCTCGATAATCAGAGTCGACTGTCCCGGTTACGACATCGACGTAATAGTGTAATGCGAGCCCACTTCGAGATAATATCTCACCGTAATAACCGTTTGGAATCTCTATTTTAATTTTAGTATTGACTCGGAGTCTTTTTCCTGGATTTATCTCATAATCTTCAGCCGCTGACAAATCATACCCAGCGGAAAACTTCGTTCCTTTGAACGGTGTAGTCGCGTCGTTATGTTTCACTAATTTCACGATTATTTTCATGATTTGATATACGTGAATGAACTGCGTCGCTTCTTTTATACTCCCACAACTCGCATCACTACCCGCAATTATTTTAGATTGCCGTAAAATTCTATTTTGACGGTTTAAAAATAGTGAAAAGCAAAAAAGTAATTTTACACCCGTATTTTATGTCTAGCCATCCGCATATTTTTATTCTTATCGATTGGTATAAGTACAGCCCGAATAACACTCGGCAGTGACTTAACGGTATTGGCGATAAAAAACACCGATCATGCTAATTGTTCTCGAAGGAATCGATTATTCTGGCAAAACCACGCAAGTTAATTACCTAAAAGATGAATTAAGTAAGCTCGGGGTACGCCACGTTTGCTATCATTTCCCAGGTAAAGCATTTACGACGTCTTACCACGGTCATTAATTTTTTTTTATTACTTAAATTAACCAAGTTCGGACCACACCGATTGGTAATTTACTCGACCAGTATTTACAATTTAAGAAGCATCTTAATGAGTGGGCGGCTGATTTATTATACGCCGCGAATCGATACGAACTGAAGTAAAAGAAAACGTTATTACTGCGAGATACTATACAATTCGTTGTATTCCATTTTTTTTTTAGAGACGAAATTGAAAAAAATCTGAAGGATAACGTACTCGTCATAATCGACAGATACGTCGATTCCGGAATGGCTTACGCCATAGCACGGTCTTGCATGACAAAAGTAAAAATGAAACGCTTAAAACAATATTTTACTCGGCTGTTTTTATTTATTCGTAGACGGTAAAAATGAATTGGTGTCAACAAGTAGAACTATTTCTCCCGCGACCGGACATTACGTTCTATCTGGATTTACCGGTCACGACTGCGTTATCCCGAAGTAATCGTCTCCTGGAAAAACACGAAACGGAGACGTTTTTAATTTTAGTAAAAGCTGCTTACCTCGAGGTGATGCGATCGAATCTTTCGATTCGATATGAAACGATCGACGCCACGCTCGATCCTCGTTCGATATTGAAGGAAATAATGGACAAAATACTCGTTTAAAATAATAAAAAAAAAGAAGACGATATAACGCGGATTATTTAAAAAAATCAATCATTACTACTATATAGAATTCGATTTAATGTAGTCTAGATGACAGTTTTAGCAGGTAGAGTTTCACTTTGTAAAAACAAGTGTAATGACAGCACACACATCGTGTACTTTCAAGGTTTGCGGAATAGTAGTATTTACAATTTAAAATGTAACATCGCGAACCAATTTCGCGACTTAAGTGACATGAATTTGATTATTAGTTTTTTCACTTATCCTACGGTGACGAATTTTGCTACGATGGAGACGTTTAATCGTTTTAAACTAATTTTAAGATACATAATTATTATTCTGTTACCAATTATCGTCGTTATATTATTTCCTATTCCATTTATTCTTAGAGTATCTCTCGCGTTATTCGTGTTATTTCCTTTACTGGTCGTTGCGTTCGAACCGACCGTTAATTTTTTCGTAAACATTAAATCGACTATAAACTTAGCTCTGCAGTTTGTAATAAATATATTTAACGAAGGTGTTCACCCTAATAAAGTAGTATTGTTTGGTAATTCTATCGGTGCAGCGATTGCCCTTGAAGTGCGCTCGTTGTTAAAAAACTGGGACGTGTGTTTGAGATGCATCGTGAGTAATTCTTTCTCATCTTTGAAAAAGGTGGCGTACGGGTATACAGAAAATTCGCTCGTAAGGAGGTTGGCCAAATATTTAATAGTAAGCTTGAATATTAATTTAGAACCGCATCAACATATAAGAAGAATGTCACCGCTGATCGTTTTCTTTAACAGAGAAAATGATAAAGTTATCGCCGATAGCGCTCAGCTGAGAACCAAGTTATTGAAATACGCGGTTATATCCGACGACGACGGTGAGCGCGAAAGAGCTGACAAAATGTTCAGCCAACAAATCGAGTATCTCGAAAAGAACTCGTTGTTGACGTGTAAAATACACCAACCGTGCGTTAATATTCACGAAGAAAAGATACATAACCTAAAGTCCGTAAACTACGGGATTCCTTTTACCGAACTAATCCGATACTACTTGAGTGAATCTGAAAATTACATTAATAAATACGCCGAGTTCAACGTAGCTTTTGACAAAAGAATCTTAGAAAAAATAACCGACGAAACTGAATTTATTTATTTATGAATAAAAACATTTACTACTTTATCGCGCTAAGATATATTTCTCTACGCAGTCAAACACCTGTTGAGTATCGCGGTGAAACACTCCGTACGGCGTAACGTAAAGAACTGGTTCGAACGACCGAGAGTTCCAATTAACGTCGGGAACTAAACTCAAAATTTCCGTTAAAAAATTCTCGAACGTCCATTTTGCCGCGTGTTGAGATAAAGTTAATCGAATAAGCGGTTTATTCTTCGTTTTGAAGCACAGAGATAACTCTTTCTCAACTCGCGCTAGAGTTTTCCACTCGGAAACGTAACTATTCGGTCCGGTATCCGCGAATGAAAATCCCTGACCGGGTTTCCACACCAAATTATAATCGGGGTGGCACGGCAGCGTTGATTTTTGAAGCACCGGGGATTCCAAACATTTCGACCGCAAGCAAAAAGAATACCATTCTTCGAAGAACGATCTGGTGTCGGGAAGAATTTTTAACGCGGATCTTTTCTGAATTAACCAAACGTGAAAACTCACTCGCTTTCCTAACTCGCATATTCTGTACGACTTTAAAAACTGATTGGCTGTTTTGAAAACATCGAGCAAATATCGAGGCTCTTTACCGAAAACTATTTGAAGCAAAAGTTTTAACTTCCCTATATAAGACGAAGCGAAGTTAAGTATATCGATAGTCGACAGTTTTGCCTCCTCGTAGAGTTCGAAACTTACGCCCAAATACTTGCACGCGATGTCCTTAATCACGATGACGTAATATAACTGGCCACCCAACGACGACAGCTTAAACCCGCGGTCTTCCAGGGATTTTGCAAAAATTACTTGCGGTAAATTCACGTCTTGTTTGTACTCGTACAAGTTAGTTTTAATTTTTTTCATTTGAATAAATTCGTCTATGTTACGAGCCTTGTCGCGCAGTATCGCTACTTGATCGTTTATAAAATTATCCAACAGCTTCGCGTTCGACCGTTTAAGCGCGTATTCGATTACGTTGTTGGTAAATACCGACATACAATCCGGTAATTTTTTAGGAAAACCAGTTACCTTCATTTCTTCTTTAAACTTAAGTGACGAGATGAACGGCACATTATTCTCGCGGTCGTCATCGTCAGTTTCCATGTTATCGTCCATCGTCGTTGCTTGATTCGACGACTCGGACTCGATTTTCCCTACGTAACATTTCTTCGACAATAAGATTAAGACGGAGAATAAACATTCGAATTCCAGGACGGGAAAGTCAGTTTGACGCCACGCGTCGAATTCACGCGTGAAACGTCGTCCAGCGTCTGAACAGTGAGGCCCGTTACATTTCACGAAAACGGAGTCCGTATCGCCGTAAAGTACTTTACAATTTTTCAATCGGAAAAACTCTATACATTTTTGCATATTCAACCTTCCGTACGCGGTTACTGCGGCGGCTGCGTTTTTATCCGTGACGAACGTCTTGAAGTTGCTAGTACCTAGTTGACCGTAAATTGCGTTGCTTAATAGTTTGAGTCCTTGCTCGAGAGCGGCGCAGTAAGATGACGTCTTCTTGTAAGGTTTGTACTTTTTCCGCTCCGTTAATAAGTGGTTTTCCAAACTCGGTAACGGGGGAGAGTAGTGTTTGGGAGATAACAGATAGTTACCATTCACTAGAATAACGTGAAAATGTTCGAGATAGAATTCCTCTTCCGCGGCGTATTCATTTTGTGGCAGTTGGAAAACGTAACCCGAAGATATGTTGTACTTTATTATACAACTGGGGTAAAGGGAAGCGTAGTCAAAGACGTAAACGTCGCGATATTTACCGGGTGTTGGATCGACTACAAACCCGCCTTCGTAAGAATTTTTGGATTTTTCTTTAAATATATCGCATCCTCGAATATCTCTAAAGTAAGAAGTTTCGTAAATGTTTTCGTACGTAGAGTACTGCGTCAGTTCGTACGAAAAAGGCTTCCTTTCCGGAAAAATAGATTTGAAGAATAGGTAATTGTTCGTAAGACACGACAGCGTTCCGAACACGTCTTCGACGTTGCAGAACGATAAGTAACAAAACACGTTTACCAAATTGTAGACGGATGACTTAAAAAATAATTCTAAAGGCAACTCGCTATCCGTTTTCATGTATTCGCACAACTCTAACAAATAAGACAGTTGAAATTTTGCGGAAGGGTCGGAAAACATTAAGGTATAGATTCTGTGAATGTCGCATATATTTAAGACCTCCTTCTTGCGATTTAAAATTACAGTCCCAACTGTATTTAGCCGAAAATTTTCCAACGCTTTTCCTTGATAATATCTTTGGTAGTAAATTAATAAGTCGATCGAATCTTGATACGAGTCGAATGGTAAACAGCACGTTTTAAATTCGCCGTTTTTCAACCATTCCGAAGTCGCGTACCGCGCTCGCGAAGCTTCGATAGGAAGCGCGATTTTATGAAACAACATTCGAGCGAATAGAATATTGTTATCGAAGAGGTAAGAGTTGTAACCGACAATTACCGGATACTTCGTTATTGATTCGAGAAAATCACTTATCAACTCGCGCTCGTCGTCGAAGAGCTTAACGTTTCGCAGCGCGTTCGATTCCTCGTCCGTGAGTTCGTAATTTTGAGGTAATAATAGCCTCAACTCCGTAGTGATTGGACTAATTTTATCACCCGTTTTCCCGTTCAATAAAGCGGTGGACGTCGATATACCGACTATTTTTTCCGCGCCAATTAACCCCGATGGAAAATTACCTTTTCCGTTCGTTACCGCGACTTCCAAATCGAAACTGACCACCTCAAAATTTGGTCTGTATTTGAAATCGGCGCTAAAGAATATCAAATGTTCGTAAGGTTTTCTAACGATCACGTTACCCTTTATCGAACGAGTGTACGTTACGTGAAACAATCCAATCGGCGAAAAGTTGTTATTACGTCGTAATTGCTGCGTAAAATACTGAGATAGCGACACTTGCTTGTCACGGTCGGGTTTCAGAGCTGCAATATTCGCGATGTTAAAGTACGCGGCGTTGTCGAACAAAAATGTGGCGTATTTGTGAAGAACCGTCGAATTTTTGCATCTCGTCGTTTGCCGCTCTACGTCGAAGTAAACGAAAACTGCCTTGTAAAAATGCTTTCTGCGCACAAAATCCTTCGCGGTGAATGATTTTTTCGTACACCACCATAATAAATTTTTAAAGTCCGCTTCGTCGTATCCCGTTGAACCACAAGTAGAATCGACGTATTCGATCCGAGACACGTGTAAAAATTTGGGAAGTCGTCGAAGCGTCGCGGTTGGCTCGATAAATAACAACAACCAGTTAGAAATTATATCAATTTTTACAAAACCTCGTTGAATCTGTCCCTTAGGTGTTAGTCCGTAAAAAACACCCTGAGTCACGTTATCCCATTTGTAAATCCACAAACTCGTTTGACGGTCGTGCGCCGAATTTGGATAACTCATGTTTACTCTTTAACGCTTCAAATTTGATAGTACAGTTACTCTCCCTCTGTCTCAAAGTTAATGGACGTGTTACTAAACGAACGATTTAAAATATCTTTTAAAATTCAAAAGAATGATTTTCCCTCCCCAAAAAAAAAAAAAAATTAAAAACTAATGACAATAATCGAGTTTATTTTTTCTTTACGGTTTACGTCGCATTATAAAAATAATAGGTTAAATAAGTTGTTAAATAGTAAACGATGGTTTACGTTCCCAGAAGTCACTTCTTAAATTTAATTATATTTTCGTTATTAATCGCGTACGGTACTTTCGCGTTGAAGTTTTTCTACGATACGAATCGAGTTTTTAATTATTTTTCCAGCGTAGCGAAACGAACGCTATATAGAGGCACGTTTTCAACCTTCGAAGACAGACTTCTTCAGCATACGTTAATCGCCGAAAATGAACTTCCATGCGCCGATATTGCTAAAAAATGCGATATTAATAGCGGAGAAAAATGCAATTGCGCGAAAATTTGCAAAAGTAAAAATTATGAACTATTGCACGTGATGGACGATGACACGAACCCGATTCTTTTTAAAAATTATATTTTAGAGCCCGGGTATTACTGCGTGCCAAAAATGTTAGTGAAATGTCACAGCAACACTTCTCACGTAGTCTTTGACGGCCAGCGGTGGATATGCGTGTGTAAATATCCGGAAATATTTGCGGGAGAAAATTGTGACAAGATCGTGGCTTGCCAAGTTAACAACCTCTTCCAACCCACAACTAATAAATTATGGGACAACAAATTGAATAAAAATGTGCGTCTAAACGTAGACGCTATTGATAATTATTACGAACTCCTACCTGACGGATCACCAAGGTTTTCGTGTAAATGTACGAACCAGGACGACAAAGGAAACGCTTTGATATCGTTTCCAAAATTTTTTCCATTGCGTTGTTTCGAAGATGTTTGTCGAAACGGTATTCCTAATTCGTCGGTTGTTGGTTTCGACACAAAACTCGCGGAGTGTGATTGCGGGGATTATGCGCAAACGCGACAGAGGAATAAAATAAAAGGTGATAAGACGTCAGTGTGTACCAATTGTTTCACGGAATACGGACTAAACGACGGCGTCTTTCGACTAGAGGTGCCGACATTCAACAAATACACGCGCGTTCGTGATAAGGAATTTAACAGTTTCCCATCTTTAGCCGTTAAAGGCGGAGTAGGCAACTCTAATTGTTTGACAGCTACTTTTGAAATTAAGGAGTTGCCCGAGTCGTTGCTAACAGAAAGTGCCAGGAAAAAACTAATAGAAACTCCGGCTTTTAAACTATTCGGTTAAAATAACCGAGCTTATTTCACGATTTTATTTAGCCGCAGCTTACAAAGTTTTGTAAAAATTTACCATCTTTCACGCTGAATTTAAAATAACGTTCAAGATTTAGTTCGATTATTATTCCCAACGGGTCATACAAATTACATAATTTTTCCACAGAAATAAGATGTACGTTATTATTACATAAACGTTCCAAGATGTATACTTCATATTTTCTGTTGCGTTATTACATTTGAATCAAAGGAAACAATACTTGAAATACGCTATTCAACGTTCATCGTAGAATTCCACTATTTCGCGCGAAAGTTAATCAACTTCGTTTTTTTTTGTTAAAAATTATTAATGTCATTAACGACATGAGGTAAAACAGGTCATGAATGTATCAAATGTGGTGAAAATGGCTACCGCGAAGAAGATTAGGTTACACACAACATCCGCACTAATTCCCGCTGCGCGACTGCAAGTACTTGAAGACATTTAAAAGTTTGAATTAACGCGAATTAATCTGTATAAAAAGTGTGCTTTTTTTCTATACCAAACACAATTTATACCAAAATTTACAAACATTATATATTAGGTTCTATTATTCATCGACTTAGGCTTGCGTTGATTGGATAGATTAGCGGTATACAATTGAATCTGATTTTTTTTTTTGAAATAAATTATTTATGGTATTACGGGCGTTATAATTTTGTATTTTTTTTGAATTTACGCATTGGGAGATACTTGTAATCTGGCGGTGAATATGAGAACTACTTTTCAAAACCTGATCAGCTCGTCGTAATTGCGCAAACCTCACTAAAATTCGAAATAAATTCAAACTGGTGGCGCTAGTGTGTTAAAAACACTCACCGTTCTTCACGGATTAAATGGGAATATTTCTAATCTATAAGAAAAGAAATTCTTGACGAAAATATAAGACAGTACCGAATCCTTTTTTTTTTTTAGAATTCAATTTAAAAAAAGTTATACCGTATTAAATTCAACCGCGAAGTTTTGTACATTTGCTTATGAGTACCTTAGGAGATAGTATTTACACGAGTGGATGTGAAGTTGACAATTACAATATCGATAAACATAATTTGAATATAAAAAACCCGGACGTTAAAGTATTACCTTTTGGTAACGTCGATTGTATTGTTAAAATAATAGTAGAGGAAATAAACTGCGAAACTTCTTACGTCAGATTTAGGCAGAAAAAATCTCCCGGTACTGTATTAAAAGACATTTTAGTAGGAAATATTTCCATTAATGAGATCGAGCAAATCTTAATCGACTTATCGGAATATTTCGACCTACCGGTAAGTACTTTTACGAACGCCGTTGAGAAAAAAAATTATTTAATTCAATTGCTTTCTCGCGATTTTTACAATTTTTACGTCGACCCAAGTTACTGGATTTACAAACCAAATGCCAATACGTGTTTTAGCGCGCTACAAAATTTTATTTCAACCCGAGATTTAAACGAGGAAAATTGTTATATTTGCGCAAAAAATGTAATCAACGGAGCTGGCACAGTATATTACATACAATGCCAAAATGTGAACAGCGAGACACTCGCGCACAGTGTGAGTAATATCAACATTGCAGGCAATACCGAATTAAAAACTTGTTATCAACAATTCAGGTATCAAATTACGCGTAACGCTGATCTCAGACCGATCGAGATACTGACTAAGGGTTTATTTAAAGTCAAATGGTATTGTTTCTATAAAGTTGCGGACTGTAACCTTTGGGTAAAAACTGATATTTTACGCGACGCAAAAATCTCCGACGTTACAATAGGTTTTTTTGAACGCATGTTCGATTTTAAAATACCAATTATCGAGGTGTAGGAAGAGAGAAAAATAATGGTACGGGTATTTCGTAGTTTTTTCACTTCGTAGATTTTTTTCTCGTTACGATATTGAAAAGGAGTAAAAAAAAATTTAACTAGTAAATTGTGTAAAAAAAATATGAAAACCATCACGCAGTTTGAACATTTTTATATTAGAACCAGGCAATAATTATAACTAGATGTTTGGCCGCGTGTGACAAGGTGTTTGTTTTAACCCCCCCCCAAGAAAAATGAAATTTTCCAATTGCGACGGTAATAAATCTTTTCCCGCAAAAATTAAAAATGAAATAATATTTTATCTAACGAATGTTTTACCTGTAGTTATACATTCTAATTTTCAAGAATTAAACTTAAAAAAGGTAGCTGGCCTTACCGATACGTATATTCTTTTACATTTATTTAAAACAACCGGACATAGCACGTAAATATTTTTTTTCAGTAAATACACATTTATTTTTTTTTTATATTTAACGCTTTCAATAATTTTACGCACGAACTTTTCGTTGTTTTACACTTCTGTTAATTACGTAATAATTACGTAACAAAATTTACAAACGCATTAATTTGTAATTAGAATAAAACAGCATCAGTACCAGATTTACCTGAATATTTTTTAAACAATTCCAACGTCGCTATTCCTTAGATAAGGAAGAACACAAGCTATTTCTCATTATCCATACATCCCAAAAAAAAGGCAACACCGCCTCTAAAATCACGCTCATCGTCGACATCGGCATCACCTTACCGACATATGTCGAACAGCGGTATAAGGATGTTCTAAACAAGCGCACAAATGCGGTAACGTTTCGACAATACGTCGATGTAATTGTAATGGCGGACCGACTATTTCGAGGATGCCGTTGTTGATGAGTTTGTCGGTTTCGAATGATGTCGGGTTCATGCGGTGAGTTAGTGGGCCTAACATGGCTTCCAAAACGCTGGGGATTTTAGTTGGTTGCGAGTTTCCAGAGATTTTGGTAAATTCTTCGAAAGCGACTTGAACGCCTATTTCGTTTGAGTGTTGGGTCTGGGAGGAAATGAAAATTAAATAATTTTTTTTTGGTTAAAATTTAACAATATTTGATTAGTTTTATTAAATAATGTTCGCTGATCAAAGGGTTTAAAAAATTTCTTTATAAAGTTCTTAAAATTCCTTAAGACTTCAAAATTTTCAGAAATTGAGAAATTTTAATTATTTTTCACAAAATTAAAAATAATTTTGCTAAATTTCAAATTTTCTAGTATTTTTTCTAAATTCAGACAAATTTCCAAATTCTGTTTCTCAAAAATTTTTTAACTTTTTGTGAGAAATTTTTTGAAATTCTCAAAAGTTTCCAAATTCCTTCCAATTATTTTCAAATATTTTTCAAAATTTCGGGAAATTGGCAATTTTTAATTTTTATTCTCTAAATTATTAAATATTTTTTCCTACACTTCAAACAATTTTCTAAATTCAGTAAAATTTTCAATAAAATCCAACAAATTAACCAACACTATCATTAAATTTCTAAAACTATACAACTTTTTCTCAATAAAAATCCAAATTCTTAGTCCCACAAATTCATTGTCCAACAAAAATTTTTTTTATAACAAACCAACTTTACTTCTTGCAAATTTGTCAATGTTAAAATTCCGTTGTAATTATTACTAACAACAGTCGTGTTAGATCGTTCAGTATTTTCGACATTTTTTCGACATAGAAAATGGTGTCAAATTTGATAAAATTTAAGGTGTAAAAGTGCAGTGAGAAAAGTGCATAAATTTTTCACTATTTTCGGATTAGGACAAACGGGTCGATCCAAGAATAACTGGATTAAGGAGCTGATACTCGCGGGTGCTCTGTGCTGAAATTAAAAATAAACCCAACACATTAAAATTTGTTAAAATAATGTTTAACACGCAGTAAAAATACTTAGACTGTTCAAAGTTGTTAAAATAATGTTTCATACAAGATAAAAGTAGTTTAAACGGTAGTTTTATCAAATTTAAACAGTTTAAAAAATGAGAAAAAAATCGTGTTCAAATTAATTAAAACCGTGTTAAAACTTAACGAATATATGAAATTGTAGTCACCTGTTTACATATAATTTCAAACACGTTAAACAAATCAAAATGTGTTTAAAATTTGACGTTTCAACGTTTAAGTCGACTGAAAACGGGTGTTCAAAGTGTTAAAAATAAATTTAAACACGTTAAAAAAGTTGTTAACACTACTTAACCATTCCGAAACCGTTTAAAATAAATATTCAAAAGATTTTAATGTTTAAAACATACTAAACACCTGTAATATTTCATTCTCTTCTTTTTTAATGGCGTCCATCAACAGTTTGATTATTGGATTTAACTTTTTAGGTAATGTTCCAACAGCTTGAACACTTTGAATAAAAATACACAATTAATCCATAAAGAAAAGTAAAAATTTATAAAGATAGTGTTGCGTGACGACCTTCGAAGGTGATTTGCATTTTTGTTTTAAATCCTGAAAAATTTCTATTATTCGTTACACCTTAAATTTGAAGAAAGGGTTTAAACTAAAAATATTTACTTCTAGAATTTTCGGTTTTAGTTTCGAATTTTCGATCAAATTTTCAAAAATCGTCGTCGATAAATTGTGAGCTTGATCTAAAGTGATACCGGCACTGAAAATATAATTTTAATAGTTGGTTAATGATTGATTTGAGGTGTAGAATTAAAGCGTTGGTACCTGGTTGAAAAAACAGAATCGATTGATAAATTGTGGTGGTTTAGTGATGCGATGAAATCTCGACAGTCTTGTTGCAATTTGGAGACGGCTACAGACGTAATAAATGTTTTCGTTTAATGTTTCTAGTAATTTAGTTCACTATTTCGGGGCACCGAAAAACTATCTGTAAAAGACGACAAAAAAAATTAATTACTGTTTCTGATAAAAGAGTTTAAAAATTCAAGTAAAACTTTTAAAAAGTGTGGATAAATTAAATTAAAAGGTTAATTTTTTTTCGACAATTTTCCCCACTTTAAAATAGTTAAAACTAAGAAATTGTCGAAAAGTCTTGTTTAAAACTAAGAATTTGTGGAATTATAAAATTTAAAATAGTTTAAAAATTTAATTTTCTAACAATTCTTCTAAGAAATTATCGAAAAACGAATTTGAGCTTAAAAAATTTATCGAAGTCAAATGTAAAGCAGAAAAAATTGTCGAAAAATGTAATTTATAGTTAAAAAAAATTTGACTTTTCGACTTTCTTTGGTTTTAGACTAGACTTTTCGACAAATTTTGGTTTTAACTCTTGATTTTTTTTGGCAAATTTAAAAGTGAAAAAGTTAATGAAAATCAGATTTAAAACAGCTACTTATCCTATAAATTCAGCTGAAAACCCACAAATTAATCCATACACACTCTTTGTTTGGCCTACTCAGCAATAATCATTCCACCCGCCGACGGCGAACTCAAATAAAACAAAATAACCTTATGCAGGTAACTCAACACCCTCCGCGCAACCAACTCCAGGTAACGGTGGAGTTATCAAACTCGACGATACTCCCAACATAGAAAAAACATCAAAATAATTAAAACATTCAAAAAAAAAATCCAAAAAAAAAATCAATTTTTAAAATTATTACTTCGCCGCGTTCTGACAACACAAACTTCATGATCAATTCCGATCCAGCGATGAAAGATTTTTCTAAATGTTCTTTTCCCAAACTTTCGCCGATGCAATGTCGACTTGTAAGATGTTTTTTCCTTAAATATAAAAAAATTACCAAAATTAATTTTTAAATTCAGAAAAATATTGTATTTTTAATAAATTTTTCAGACATGAGTAGAGTGGGGTTAGTTTTTTGTTAACTTAGTAAAAAATAAGATGTTAAAGGTTGTTAAATCTTTTTCTACGACTCAACTGTGCGCCTCCGAGCTTGTTTAAACATCACCAGGGACTTACCGGGTTAACTGTCCGAGTAGATAACTATGGAAATACGTTTGTTTTAACGGTTGTCGTAAAATTTAGTAAAACTGACAAAATTTTTAAGCACTAAAAAAAAATATTGATGAAAATTCAAAACATTTCCTCAAAATTCTTTCCGCAAAAAAAATTTGGATGTGAATTATTGTAATTCAAAGTTTTTCATTTACCTTTACTTTGTATTTTACTTCGATTAACATTTCAGATGGAAACGGGATTCTTGCCGTTTGCTTATAAGCAAACCACGTACTTAACCACGTCAATAAAACCAACAGTGAAATCGACAGTAACTGTTTTCAAACCCATAACAATAAAAATACGGTTTGTTTTTATAGACATTTTAGATGTTAAAAATATTGTAAATGTTTTTAAGAAAATTCTGTAAAATTTTGTGAAATTCTTCTTGAATGTTCAGAAATAATAAATTTCTGAGAGAATTTTCCACGAATTTCCTTTAAACTCACAAAAATATCAATAAATTTGTGCAAAATTTTCCACAAATTTTAACTACTTTCCACAACTTTTCAACAATTCACAAAATTTCTTCACTAAACTCCAAAAATCAAAACCGAAACTTACAACCAAAACCAAATCAAAAATAGCCGGCGCATGTTCCAAAATACACCGTAACGCTTCTGGTAAAATAGCCACCAGCCACCTAGGCTGTGGCTTCGACGTACACGCCAAAGT
>JAQIWS010000082.1:0-62470 GCA_034696085.1 Stigmatogaster subterranea
GGGTTGTAATGCCTTTAATAGTTCCACTCGGCTTTTGTATACCTTATTTGCGAGTGCTAAGATGACGTTTCCTAAGCTAGACAAGGACTTTTTAATATTCTGGGATTCTTTAAGCCGTTTCCCCCCAAATACTTTCACACGCTCACTGCCGGCTAAATCGATTAAGTTCAGAACAGCTTTGCTTGTTTGGCCCGTGGTTCCATTGCAGCCACTTAATTTAAGTTGAAACACGCTGTGTGATAGACTGGATGATCGATCGTTTGAATGTGTAGCAGCTACTGCACGATTTTTATTAGCACTTCTAATTAAATCCATCTAGTACCTAAAATGAAATATTACTATAAATTTAAAATAATGCCTTAATTAACGATTATCTTACTTCGTACTTGATAATTAGACGTAACCATAATATTTCTTACATTGCATACGTATGGATCATTTTTCTTACGTAAATCCGTTGAACTTATATTTAGCAAATCATGCAATCTTTTCCTATTTTAATTCCCCTGGTTCACGGTAGCACTTCTGCACTCAGTAGTTTTTGGAGAAATATATCAACTGGTGCAGATTGTGACGCAAATGGATCGAATACGCGATCAAACCGGAACTCGTGATTAATCATTCTAGAAGCACTTGGGGAACTCACCCCAGTCGACCTCTAACAAACTACAAAATACGCGAATGTTTCCTTTCAAATCTTGCACCACATTGTGCAATTGAGGTCGCGTCAATTCACCATTTATAAGTTGTTCACTTTGAGTAGACGCACAGGAAAGTGAAAATTCAAGATTAAAAGAGACCGCAAGATTAATCTTACTAAGTTCATCGACGGAAATCTACAAAACAGCAATTAAAAAGAATCAAAAAATTCACTTACTTAATTATAATTTCTTTCCTCGTATTACCTGTTTAGTTCGACTCTCATTTTCTGACGTTCCTAATTTTTTTATCAAGTATTTCTTTTCTGATTTCAATCACCTACAATTACTCCTCTATTTATAAATTTAAATTAATTGAACAAATTCAGCATGGGATTACAAGGGGTATCTTCAAGATATAGTGTCATATTTTGAAAAGTTTAAAATAAATTGTAGACGTAGTAAACAAATTATATCAAACTCTCTAAAGCACTAATTCTTCTTATTGATCACTGTATGTGACACAGTGGTAGAGTGAAATTGGCAATGGACAGTGGTCAGAGTGACGAGGAAAACGGGTGGAAGATGGGCATTGGCCAGTTTGGCGGACAATAGGCAGTGGCCACAATGAGGCGGATTAGAAGAAGTGGTCAGAATGAGGTGGAAGACGGGTCGAATGTGATTGGCAATGGTTGGAATGGGCAGTGGTTTGAATGAGAAAGGCAACACGAGGGGAAATTGTGAGTTTTGCCAGATGCTATGACGCCGTATTTCATTAATGCACTCGCCTTAAAGCCACGTCTACCTGACAGAATTAATTTTCTTTCACATTCCCTGAATTTTCCGTTCTTTCGTAAATTCCGTAATTCTAACGCCGTTTTTTCGTTCTTGAAACGAAGTTTGTGAATGGAAATGTGGTTAGTACTTGAACGCCCATATTTAGTTATTGGCTTTCAAAACTCAACACATTTCCGTGTTAATTTTTGGTTGTAAGGCGTTTTGACAAATGTTAAGCAGAAATGGAATTTTAGAACGAATGATTAACCCGAACGGGTTTTTCACGTGTCAGGTTTTAAAAACACGAAAGTTAAAATTGTCAAGTAATCTGCATTTTTAGAGAATTGTCTAATTTTTCTGTGACTGATTTTTGATTATTTTGTTAAAAAAGTTAGGTCACAAAAATTATCATATTAAAACCCGTCGTTTCATTAGTTTGTATTGAAGGGTTTCAGTTTAAAACTTGTTTTTCTTATGTAAATGAAATTTTTATTTACTTTGGTTACTTTTGGAGTACTGTAGTTTTAATACCGTACTTTTAATACCTTTATAAACACGTTTGTCAGAACATGATCAACCGTAATTGCGCTCGTTAACTCCAAACGTGTCTCACAATTCTACTTCCGTAAATGTTATTATGAGTGAAAACGCCTAAATTAAAACTAATATATCTATATCTAAATACATCTATCAGCGTGTCTAAAGTAAATTATCCGTTTTATTATGCTTCGATCATCTGTAATATTTTGGAGAATCCGCAAATATATTGCGTCAATTCTTCACCCAACATTTCCTCTTGTCTTAAAATGTCTTAAAATAACTTAAATTGTATTAGCAAGCTTCATTTAAACTTAACCACGCTCGAGCAATCCAAAAAGAAATATTTTTTGTTTACATTTTTACGCTTTTGATTAACGTAGAAAATTTACGCAAGAGACTTACTGAACCTAATTATTAAAGTATTTAGTGTTTGACTTTAGAATTGTTAAATTCGTTGGAATGGACCTTTCATTGGTATTGCCAATTGTTTTTATTTTTATTTGCTCTCAGTAATTTTTGAAATGTATAACATGTTGTAATCCATTAGGGAAACTGGTAATTTTCACTAAAATTTATTTGTACTGTATTTAGTTTGAGTGATCTCGTGTATCTAGAGTCTAGAGATTTTTTTACAAAAGTGAAAATATTCAGTTGATCTTTTTTTGAATTCATTTTATTGCCTGTTTTAATGTGTCAAATAATTTGGTATTTTCCGTGGGATGTACTAGTTACTGTGGTGTACTTAGACGTGACGAGATTAGTTAATCTTTATTTCAAAACCTCTAAAAATGATCTTCTGGATATGTAGGTTTTGTGGTTGAACGTCTTCACGTTCACTGAAAACAGTTTACGCGTTAGTTGTAATTTTAACTTCCAGCATGTGTCTCTAGACACGTAGGTCGAAGTCTTAACATTGGTATTTATTTGGTTCCCATAGAATCCTTTTAAATGGGACAAAATTCGATTAATTTTATTCTTAAAATGAATTGTACTTATCTGCAAATTGTACAAAATTTGTTTCAAAGCGATAATTCCATATAAAATGTACAAACTCTTGTTAAATCGATTTATGTACATTGATAATTGTGTTTAGGAGTAAAACGATGAGAAATTACTGTAACGAGTCAATGCTTTCAAAAGCTTGATGAACTGTTCTGGGAATCATCCCAGCTTGGGTACCACCGTCCATGCTATATGTTTTCCCCGATGATTGGGATCTACTTGACTGTTGATTTAGCCACGTCGAAACAACTTTTTTGTTTATGTCGGAACTTTTTAGCAAGTCTATTGCCAGTGGGATAACATTTTGACATTTCACAGTTTTGCGTACTACTGTACAGTATTGTGGTCAATTTCGACAAGCGCTCTCAACTGTAAATTACACTTGAGAGCGCTTGTCGAAATTTTTTTGTGTTGATTTTAGAACCAAGAGATCGTTAAAATTTTACTTCATACTGTATATCCTGACCCAAAATTTGACTTCATTGTTGCAAAACCAATTTGGAATTTTTTTATAATGAATGCTACTGACTCCCGAGTATGCAAGCGTCGACATAGATGTCATCAATATCGAAAACACAGGGAATGCCTAAGAAAAATATTGTCACTTATTTTTATTCAAGTAATTTTATCACTGTATTTTTTCCATTTTGTTGGAAAAGTGCACTTTTCTAGAATTTCAATGTTAACACAGCTTTATAAGCAAAATGCTCATACTATGACATCATTACATTTGTTGCGTTAAAGTTAAATTAATAGCCTTAATAGCAACACGCTAAATATGTGGTATTACTGTACTTTTGTTACGTTAAGACTTAATTAACAATCAAACTTAAAAATCCTTCAACGAGGGCGGTAAATTAATTGCTTCTATTTTTTTATACCAGTATCATTTTTGTAATGGAGAGTGCTGGGTAATCGTGACGTCACAGCTCCCCGCTGTGCCGCCATTCGTGCTTCGCGTGTACAAAATTAACGTTCGAGCTCGAGCTCGTCCAAGTCCGATGTTCGATTTTCCCTTCCAGTCTGAGCTGCTTGATGTTTAGTGCTTTTACATTTGGCATATCATCCTCGGACTTCCTTAACCAAAATTATCGTCAATTCGTCTTGTTTTCTTTGTGAAAACCAAAAAATGTTGTATTTTTCGACCGATGTATCAGTCTCGTGTTAAGGCTTATTGATAATTTAAACGCCCAACGTTCTCATTCTAAATTTACTTCGTTGCGAATATTGTAATGATTAATTTAAATGTACGATTCTCGGATTGTTTGTATAAAATAATTTGTGACGTAGGTCATTGTGTTAACTGTTAGAATTTGGTTAAGTCTAACAATTTTTTTTAGTGCAGTTAAACGAAAAGTTTTGTGATCAAATTTTCTAACGATAATTCCTGTACCGTACTGTGATATTTCCTCAAACCCAACTATAAATTCAGATTTATATTGATAACTGGAATTGTTTTAAAATAAATTTAAATTAATTGCGTGACCGATTGTAAATTATTTAATGTTAAAATTAATTTTAAGATGTTTTTCTTAATAACCAGAGATTATGGAGCCTGATTGTAAGACTATCGTTCATCATTTTTTTTTTAACTTTCCATAAATTATTTGACAGAAAAAATGTTGCACTGCGACCTGTAGGTTAACAATTTTGTGGAACTTTAACTAGGATTAGATAAACAATTTCTACTTTGATCTATAGAAAATAATGTCTCTTAAAAGATACGGTAATTTATTTTACAAAACGTGAAAACTCTAAATTACAGTATCTGAAATTTGTTATTTTTGGTCGATGACCAAAAAATCAATGCAATGATTGCGTAGTATTGTATAATATTACAGAATTAAGCTTTGAGTAATACTGTCCTGTAATTATAAGATTCGGTAATTTTCTAGTTAGTAACAAAAAATTGATGACGATGGACAACGACCGTCGATATCTATTTAATATCTTCAGCACTTTGAAATGAGGATCTTAATGACGGAGTTAGCTCTTCTTCTTGGAACAAATTGTAAAACCAATTTTATTTTTCTGTTCACCCGCTCGCTCTCAATTTGCTGTTGCATTTTTCTCCTGTACTAAGAATAAACCAGTGAGTGGGGCACTACTGGATTTTTCTATTTGATAGTGTTATATTAATGTGTTGTGAATAATTAATTCGAGTTATTTACTTCTGATACTATTGAATGAGCCCGTGAATTTAGTTTTGTGCTTCCGACTCTTTTGTGCAAGTTCGGTCCCTAAATGGGAACCTAAATTGACCTAAATTGTTAGGTCAACTCTAAATGAGATGTAGGCTTAGGTCGCCTTATTTATCTGCCTAACTTAAGTCCCCTACGTTGAGTCGTATCACTTAGGTAGCCCGGTATTAACTTTGGGTCCCCCAACTCTAACTTTAGTTCGCCTTAACCTGTTTGACTGTTGAGTCCAGGACGAAGGGAAAGGTCGCCCATGGCCGCCTCTAGGAATCTCATTCTGATCGTCGTCTCCTGTAAAACAATATTAACACAAAAATCTACAATAATTTATTTTGTTTTGGCGTGATCATAATGGATGTAGATTCGCCCCCATTCATAACCATTAATTAATGGTTAACTTTGGATCCCACAAAACCCATTGAGTTTGGGGGGTAATATTTGGTCCCACAAAACCCATTGAGTTTGGGTCATTAGCTGTGCTTTATCGTCTTATTCTCGGCAGCCATTTTTTCTGACAGCTGGAATATTTTGTGAATGGACCTTAAAATGATTCCGGTCTGGGAGAGTGGAGTGCAACTGCCGACATTTTTGCAGTGGGGAGTCGCGTAAGTTCTTGAAGTTTATATTCTAGAACTTTCAGCCCAGTGGAGCCGTAGCTTGGGAGAGACATTAATAAGCATTAATGTTTTTCCCTTACCATTTAGCGAATTGCTGAGTAGCAAAGTCAGCTTGCCGTTTCGGTATGGGATGTGGTCGGCCTTTAAAAGCAAAACAAAAATATCAAGTCATCGTTATTATTTTTGTAATTCGAGGTGAATACCTTATTTGCGAGTGCTAAGATGACGTTTCCTAAGATAGACAAGGACTTGTTAATGTTCTGCGCTTCTTTAAGCCGTTCCCCCTCTGAACCAGACACTTTCACACGCTCACTGCCGGCTAAATCGATTAAATTGAGAACAGCTTTGTACGTTTGGCCCGTGGTTCCATTGCAGCCACTTAATTTCAGTTGAAACACGCAGTGTGAAAATTTTTTTACAATTGAACGTGCAATTATTCCAGTGTTGGAATCAGCAGGGAAAACGTTCCAGTTTCTTAATAGTGTAAACGTTTTCCTCGATTTCGTTGCTCCGTAGGTCATGAAACTGGCATTATAAAAGCCACGCAAAGTGCACTCCACCATGGAAGAAATTTCTTTGAATATCTCTTCTTGCGATTCAATCTGTAGGCTTTCATCCTCAACAGTTGTTGATTTTTTGGTACTATTGTCACATTGAGATTTTACATTGAGTTGAACTATCTGTGAATTGTTTTTGTTTGTGGTTTTGTAAATGATCCTTGTTGGTGTCATATCCATTTTGAGGTAAATGCGTAAGAAGCATAAACTGAGTAGAAGAATTAATTTTCACTTCTCTCACTTGATTTCATTTGGGAATGAATTTGGATCAATGAATAATTAAAGCAATATGGTGAGGGAAGGGGAAGGGTGGTTGGGCGCAAAACGGGAGAGGGGAAACAAAGGGTAGGTTAAAGATTACAAATTTTCTCTGAGAAAAGTTACATGTGAAAATAATATGTGATAATGTGATTTTTTTTTTCAATATAGATATTTTCGTTGATTTTAAAATAAAAATCACGTTTTCGTATAAAAATTAATTGTAAAATACCGTAACTGGAAACTTATACAAAACGAAATATTTGATTCCACGCACTTAAATCTTGATAATATGCATTCAATATTTCAATTGTTTAACACCTGTATTGGACGTGCTGTTTGACACGAATTTCACGTGTAATGTTGTTATATTATGGATTTGGTAAACAACAAATTGGTTGTGTTGATTGCCAAACCTTCATTTTAGTGTCCTTCATAAATTACGTCAGGCTAAAATCCGGATCACACTCGTGCGGGGCATGACATAATTTACGAATGATCTATAATTGTCGGCAAATTGTTTATCAGAGTGTGGTCAGAGTATTATGTTGACGTTCAACAAATTTTAATTGTCACTAATCACTAATCTAATTAACCTATTTTGATATTTTTGATTAAATATCAGCAATAAACAATATTTTTTATAATATTGTTTACTGTTTGATGTATATGCTTAATTAATAAATTTATAAAATGTGTGTACGAATATTAAGTTGTCGTGTATATTGCGATAAATTGATATGAAGTTTTAAGTGCTCAAATGAACAGATTCCGCGAGAATTTTCTGCCAGTGTGTAATTAAGAGCACGTGATTTCAAATAAAATTACACTTATCTCAATTAGTGGTGTCTGATCCTTCACGGAGTTCCAATTTAAATTCAGAATAGAATTTTTTGCACAAAATTAAAGTATATTTCCGTGGTGAAAAGAGAGATCTTTTGGTTAACCGCAATGTTTTTTCCCTTTTTCCCACCCCTTCTAGTTAATTTCATACATACCTACAACTTTTTTCACCTGGAAAGAAATCGTTACCTTTTTGCCTCTAATGCAGCTCTATATAAATTCAAATTCAAATTTTCTCTTACTTTGTTTATTTATTTTACAATTGTATATAATGCTACACAAGTGACAGCTCAAGTTTATAGAGTTGCATATTCAAAAAAATTATTTTATATTAAGTTTTTTAAAATTAACCAAATTATTTTCAAATTCATAAATTGCTCTTAATTCTTACTATTATTAGTTCAAAATAAGCAGGCCCTTTCAAAATCACAATCATTTTCACATCAGTGATTAAAAATATTTACAACTGAAACAAAAAAAACCACAAAAAATTACTCAATACTTGTGGTTTTTGGGGTCGTCACTCGTCATAGGTCGTCTCAGAACCCCTATGACGTCATTAAATCAGGCGCTAAACCTTGAGTCTAAAGATTATCAGCAGGCAGTAAATGATAATTTTGCCATCAGATGTCACTCTTGTATGAGGTCGGCACGGTATCAGGATTCCCTGTATCAATCCCAGAGTGTTATATTTCTCTCTTTATTTACTTCTTCAAAAATTTATACCGATCAAATCGCTATACATACATATGTATATTTTATATTTTATAAAATATTTTTGCCACAAGACTATTAACACACCTTTAAATAAATTTTTACAGACATTTTTATTTGTGATATTGCGAGTTTGTGTTTTCAGTTTTAAGTCCTTTTTGTTTTTTCTAAATTGTGATAAAAGTTGGCAGAATTTATTACATTTGTTTACTGGAGATTACAATCCTTGGTTTTAGATGATGGTGGATTTATTTGTGCAAACCGCAGCTTCTAAAAATTGCCACTGGATTTACTCTGTCGCTGATTACGCGGTTAGGACAAGAAAATGGCGATGGTGAGCTCAGTTTACTCTTCACTCGGTCTGCTACGTTCACCGACGATTTTAGAACAACTGCTAGAAGAGATTTGTTATCAACGCGCGCGGGAGTTAAGACAGTGTTTGAAAGAAGGTAAGTAAACGATTCGTTTTTTAATAACCAAAAACGTTGCGAAACCCGATGGAAAAAAATTGGTTTAGTGGTTTGGTTCGGTTCCCAAAATTTTTTTTTATCTAAGTAATCTACGTTGCATTTTCAATTACGTAGATAATTTAAACGTATTTTCGGTTATTCACTCATCGACGTGATTTGCGATACACTTTAGATCATTATAATCTAATTCTTAACATTTTGGAGGTGGTTGTCGTAAAGATTCGGTTTTGAAAGGTGTCGTCATCTTGACACGTGACTATGACGTAACCACTCGTGTATAATCACCTGATGAGGGTGGGATTTTTCGAAATGTCTTATTTTCTGAATTTTGTTTATTTTTACAGTTTAATCGTTTTAATTTTACGCCGTGCAAACGATCACGCTATTTTACCTTAAAATATTGATCCAGATTTCAATCTTGTTTTAATTGAATTTCCGTTTATGATTTATTTATTTATATTTTGTTTTGTTTTGTTTTTAATTTACGTATTTAGATTGTGAAAAAGCGGTAGAAACACCTGACGACGATGAAAAATTTAGCGGGAAAATTGTTACCGGTGAAAATAACGAGGAAGGTTAGCGATAAGTCGTTGGTAACATAATTGTGAAACGATTAACAAATATCAAACGTTGGATTCGATCGATCCAACGTACAAAATTTTTAGCGATTTTTAACCCACGTGTATAGAATAATTAATCGTTCGGTTTTAAGTGGACGATAATAAATTCTGATACGGAACGACTCGTTTATCGTTTATATCTCAACTTCGAGTTTATTCCGCTTAGAAAATTCTCAATTTCAAATTTTACGAGAACTTCTCGAAACATAATAAACGTTAAATTTGATAATTTCAACATCTTTGTAGTAGATAAAACCTCTGCAATGAAGTCTTACGAGTTTAAGATTGATCTAAATTTTTCTACGCGAATTTTTTGGAATTATTTGATTCGATTTTTATTTTGGTTTTTATTTTAATTTGATCATCCATGTGTAGAAAAAATACATTTTTTTGTTAACTGAAATTAAGGATTACTTTTTAACTTATTTTTTTTTTAATATTTGCCTAATTTCAGCGGTGGGTGTTTCAGACAGCGGTTTCGTCATGTTGAACGCGTCGACATTTTGGACCGACCTTTTCATGCGTCATTTCCTCTTGCTTCCGGATGACGACGAGGCTGATCAAGACGATTTACTTTTTTTTGTAAGAAAAGTCGCCCAAACAGCTAGAACTCGCTACATCCCAAAATTTGAGGTGAGTTTTAATACTTTTAAATAACTAATAGAATATTTTTTAACTTGAAAAATTTTTTTCTATATTTTTAAAGACGGACGTTGAAGTTTACCGAAAAGATTCTAAGAAAATTCCAATTGGCGATCCCGACGTCGATTGGGAAGAAACTGTTTATTTGAATTTAATATTGCAACAAGTAAGTTTATTTATTTTAAATAATTATTATCATTACTAATTTCAATTTTTTTCTCGGCATTTTAGTTCGAATACACACTTACGCTAGCAATATGCACGAGAACGAGTCCGAAAGATTTACAAATTTTGAAAAGACACTCACAGGTACGAAGTAAATGTGTTGTCTATCGCATTTTGTGTGTGAAAATTAATATATTGCATTTCGCGCAGAAAGTATTTGCGTCCCCGAGTCGAAGACAAATGGATACCAAAGGAGAAACTGAAGACTTTACCTATCCTAATATATTTTTTATGGTGGATAATTTTGACGAAGTATGGATAAATGACAAGTTAAATCAAATCTGATTTTATAATTAATATTTTGAATTATTGTTGTACGGGTTATTTTTAATATTTTTAGGTATTTTGTGATATTACCGTACGAGATGGTGAAATGGTGTGCGTTGAATTGGTGGCTGGTGATCGAGAGGGATCTATTCAAGGGGTGATATTTCAAGGATCAATTCGATACGAAGCTCTTAAAAGAGTGTACGACGCGAGGGTAAGACCGATGAAGGTAAATAAATGAAAAAAATTAATTTGAGTAAGATCACATTGAATTTTAGACCAGTCTTACGTCTAAAATGGCGCAGAGGATGTCTTTAGGATGGTATCAAGGACAGCAAAGAATGGAATTTGTCAGGATGAAAGGTCCGCAAGGAAAAGGTCACGCAGAAATGGCAGTTTCTAAACCAAAAGGATCGGGAGTAGAAACTCCAACGTCGGAACCCGGATTTTCATTAACGGAATTCGATTGGGACGACGATATAGAGGCAAAAAAAATTTTTAAGAGAAAGTAAATTTTAAACTGAAATACCGAAGTTTTAATTATTTTTTTTTTTTTTCGAGTATTTAGGATTATCCGTATTTACAACGTCGAATGAGTGATCCTAGCTCAAATCTCAACAATTTCGTTAGAGGATTTAGAGCTAAACCAGAAACGCACAAATCACAGTCAGAAAACGAAGGGTTAGACAGTTACGCCAATGGTTACAACGAGATTGAATCGGGAGACCTGCGCGATGGTAAAAAAAAATTGCTTTTAGGTGCTTGGCACGAGTTTTGGTTATCACAATTTTTGTTATATAATTTTTTTAATTTTATTTTATCATTATTTTTAGTTATTGATTTTGTAATATTTTATTTATTTTTTATTTTTATTTTTTTTACTAAATTAGCAAAAAAAGTAACGGTTGAAAAAAAAGTCGATGATTCACAAAAAGTACAAAAAAAAGGTTTGTTTTTGTCGATTGTTTTTTAAATTTGTAATTAAGAAAAATATTTATCTTTTTAAATTTTATTTTCTTATCTCTTTTTGGTTACTTTAATTTCGTTGCACTGAATTTTGTATCAATTTTGATAGCTTACGATATCGATTCCACCGTTGTCTTATCTTTTAATTTACTAATTTAATTAATTAATCTCATAGAACTGGATGACACTACCTACAACCGACTCTGGAGAATGCGCGGGTTTAGTCAAGCTTATCATTTTTGGAAGGAATCCAGGAGAGCACAATCAATAGCATTTAATGCTTATCTTACTTACGTCACACTCTCCTGGCATCACATTATTTCAGGTACGAATTTTCTGTTTATCTGTTTTGAACTAACGACTAATTTATTCTTTACACTATTGTCAGATTTATTAGAAAATCGGCAGCCACCGATATTGACGTTTTAATTTTTTGTGGGTACAAATTTTTACAAATTGTTATAGTATATTTTGAAATTGTTCGTGAATTATTTTTGTATTGATTTTTGTTTAATTTAACGATTTAATCGTTGTTCGGATACTCGATATTATTTGTGTACATAACTCGTAATGTTTTGGTTGTTAATTATTTTTTTGATTAACAGTAAACATGGATTTACCAAAGACAAATTATGTTGATTAAAACATACATGTATATAAACTGCACCTGTGTAGACTTCATCTTCCTTTAAAATCAATAGGAAGTAAACTTTGCTCAACTCTCCTCAGTCACCTAATTGCGAATAATATACAAGATAAGCAAACAGTATTTAATTGCGCAAATTTGGCTTTTAGTCAGCATTTGTCGGCTGTAAGTGATATCTTATTTCAAAAGTAGTGCCGCTTTAAATGCTAAGGTGCGCTGTAATTTACAACTAGAGAATTAAATTACACTGACGCCAATTACGAATAAATTTATGAGTACCGTACAATCAACGAAGATTAAAAAGTTTGATTAAAAAACGTTGAATTAAACAAATCTTTACACTCGTATAAGCATGAAACATATTTAAAGCGGTGGATTAATTAAAATCTACTTCAAATTTATTTTCTCTCGCTGGTTTTTCGACAGTCGCCTGTTGAGTAAAAACGAATGCCGCGTATATTTGTAATTTTATGCAGATGCGATCAGCGGCACCAGCTTCGCAAATGTTTGAAAACTCGTTGCCCGCCGATCTTTGCAAGGTTCGTGGATTTGCAATTCACAGTCAAAATCCAAGACTTAATTAATTTACTTCTTGGTTGTGGCAATATTTGTTAAAGGTCGACTTAGATTGTAAATAATCCAGATGAAATCTTCTCGAGTATACTTGAAATTGCCACGGATACGTTCTTCGGGTAATTTGGGCTGGGATATAATTTGGATGTAAAAATTATTTAAATTTTCTCACTCGAGAACCCAGATTAACTCGACGCTGAAAAGAACCGCTCGTTTTTGCTTAATGCAATTAATTCGAGACTAGAAGTTAGTTTTGTTTTCATCTTATTTTCCAAACGATCGCCTCGAGTTGAAAAGCTGAGTACATTACTCTGAGCTGTTTATTAAAATATTTCAACGACTCGAGAATTTATATCGAGAACCACTCGCGAAATAGTTGCTATCGTTACGTAATGAGTTTGTCCCTTAAGCACTATACCGAAAACTCCACAATTTTTTTTTAAAGGAAATAAAAAGTAAGTCATTTAATTCGGGCAGTACTTGTAATTCGTCCGCGAAATCCCCGGTGGCTGCTAAACTTTAATTCTCTTCATCTGGCGGGAAGATGAACGCGGAGTGTTAACGCGCGTCTTATAATTTTCTTAATCTTATTACATCAACGGCGGTGATTTATAAGGATTACGTTATTAGTACTTAGTAATTTTTTACATTTTGTGCGTAATAGTATTATATTCCGAGGAGTCTTTTGAGTGATGGTTAATATTTATGATGATAGTAAAGGTTAATATTTATTAGAATGGGAACAATTATTTACATGAAAAAAAAATTATTTCTTTCCATTTATTAACCGTCTGTAAATTCCATTTCAAGTTTAAACCTTGAAAAGAAAAGTTAAAACGTGTCGTTAAGGTAGAGTTTTAGGTGTACGGTATTTAAATTACTCCACCGACCTCTTGATAATCAGGCACTCGCTGCAACCACAATTTTTCGTTATTTTGGTATTCTTCTGGATTTGGAAGAGAATTGCGCGCTCGTTTTCCGCTGAAATAAGAAAAAAAATAATAAGTGTTTCGAGCGTTGTAATAACAACGAAAAAGTTTATCCGCGAGTTACATTTTTTCTGGATCAATTACACCAAACGCCACGGGGACCGTGACTAGTTTTCCTTTCATTTTGCTCAGTGCAACCAAAGTTTCCAATTCGGCTAAACGTTGATCGGAAATTCCACTGTGTTTTTCCCTGCGAGAACGATATAATTTGAAGAAATAAGAAATATTACTACCGCTTGGACAAAAATAGAAATAAATATATAATGACCTAGTTTGACGTAAGTATAGTAATGATAACGTTAAAAATAAATACTAAGTAAACAAAATAGAATTTGTTTTGTATTGCAGAAAAAAAATTTTATTCACTTCGACGGGAACTGTTAAAGTTTGATCTGATCATCGTGGATCTGATGTCAAGATCACCAAGCAAAGTATTTAGATTCTGCGAAGGCTCGGACGAAGAAAAATTAAGGTAGAGTTACCAACTAAAGTATTAAAATTAAAACTTAATTTAATTTTTAAGTTTACAACTCGACGCAGTTTTTACTTAGAAAAATGAATGAGTTTTGAAATTCTAATTTTGAAAACTCATTACTCTAACGACAAAATAAATATCCGTCAAATTAAAACTGAAAATTCAATTGAAAAATGGTACTGAATATTCATAGTTATTAAATTATATCTAGAATTGTTTGTTTTAACCGAAAGCTCTTCGGTCGGATATTTGTCTGTGACTGCGGAGAAATTTCTTTTTACGCGAATTGTTTGCGAAATAAATTCAATTCAATTCAATTCAAAGATCCCATACACCTGGGTCGCTTAAACTGTCGAGTTGTTAAAATGTACGACACGTGCTGCATTAGTAGGCATTGGATGTGTGCGTATTCGCAGCTCAGTGATCGGGAAAAAACACTAATGTGAAAAATTTTAAAGTTACGTAATCGTTTTCCGTTAAATTTGTTGCAAAATTGTTTGCGTTACTTTTTTAGATGTTGCAGACTTGCAGTGTCCAGTGTCGCGCGGTATTGCGGCGTAAAGGTTAAAACTAAGGGTTAACTATCGTAAAGGTTCTTTCAACTATAATAAACCGAGCGCTAAAACGCTCGTGCTTCGAACATATTACTTTACGAATCACTATATTCCCCCAGCGCGAAAATGTTTGTTTTGGTGTTCGCTGTCAAAAGTACAACGTTACTCGTACTCTACAAGTACACGTACGAGCTTAAGGACGCGTTTTCGAACTTTTCGCTTAAACAATTAAATTGTTCCTGCGACGCTTTATTTTGTTCTTTTGGAAATTGTCGGTAAGAGATTTTTTAGAAAATATCAAATTGCGTAATGGTAAAAAAAAAAAAAAAAAAGGTGGAGGAGAAAATAGAGAAATTTGAAACGATGATAAATTGCTCGAATAAAATTGTCTCAAATGTCGTTATTACCTCATTAAAGACGCGGAGTAGCCCGAATCGCAAAAAAAGGTTAAAAACAGCAAAATAACGACAAAAAAATTTCCTTTAATTTTCGTCATCCTCTTCACTCTGGAAAAAAAAAAAGAAATCAAAAAACCAATGACGTCATAAAAAATATGTCAAGAGCTAATTTATTACTAGGGTAAAAAAGGAATAATAATTAACCTCAAACACAACGATTGTTTATTAATAGAAATTAATTCCGCAAAATCGATTTAGGAGCTGATATCGGAGAAGTGGGTGTCCCCGGTTGAGGGTCCTCGAGAGCACAGAGCGCGCTAAATTGTCATCTTGATTGCAATCTGATAAACTTTAATTGGAATCTTTGTTTTCGCACTTTTTTCTCTCTTTCGAGTCGTGAAGAAAAGAACAAATATTTCAAAACTGATGTCGCAACGCAACTCTTGACGTCACGTAAAATTAATGCGGAGAAGTTTTTGTGGTAATTTCTCTTTTTTTCCGTTAATTTATCGATTTTTTGGCATTATCAAAAAAATTAAATTGGGCTTAAAATTTTTATCTGCTTCGGGTGAAATAAAATTACCCGACAATATTTTACTATTTCCGACGTCACAAAATAAATTTGCGAACTTGGGGGTTCCTTTTTTTATTCTCTCGTTCTGTACTGATTTGATTAAGGTTGAGCTCATGTGGGTTTGCTTTTACCTTGAGTGGTACCGAGTGATACTAATTAAGATCAAATGCGGGTTTATTGCCGCAATATGTATATATATATTGTGGGCGTATTGATAACCTAATAAAAATGGTTAATTAACCATGAAGCATTATCCTGTTAAAAAAAACAGAATTTGGATTTACGTAGATTTTTCTCGTTAACAAATTTTGTCGTTACATATTCAAAAATGTTAGTTTACAAGTAGAAGGTACAATTTAGCGCAGCGCAGATAGAAATTAAACGATGGGAAAAAATTCTTTTGTCTTTTGATCAGAAACCAAAAGACAAAAGTAAAGTCAGTGGTTTAATTTTACGAACCCAAACGACGTAGAATTATGAATTTTTTCCCTCGAGTTTTACGACCGAACGCGCGTTAAAACAACTTTGCGCTTTTGTTACTTGTTGAATATCGCTCTCATAAATAACGTTCGGGATTAACGGCACTTTCTAAATCTAGAGAATTAGAAAATACAAATCGAGGGTTGTACTGAAAACGAGGGAACAGAATTTCTGAATTTCAGTAAATCCTCGCTGTTTCTCTTTACCGTCCGCGCGGTCGAGATTTCCATATTTTATCTTAATCATCCGCGGTTAATTAGCAGCAACCAACAACGACATTTTAAAAGCTATTTCATTAATGTCAGTAAAATTATCACTCGTGGTGGTTATTTTCAAAATAAAACAAATACGGTTGCAATATCACAATTTTCGGTAACTCGACTACGAACTAATTAAACCCACTCGTAACGAGTATTGTAACGTAACTAAAATCAACGTACCTGTCTAAATAAAATTTTCCACGTAAGAAAATTCCAGAAGATGCACAAACTGGAGAAGAGAACAAAGTTGTCTTCAGTTTCTCTCTCGGTCTTTATCTTTTCTTTCTACCTGCATTTCACTTTGCTTTATATACGGGTTCTACCACGAGGCGTAGGTGGCGTTCGTTGAAGCGTTCGATATTCATCGTTTGGATGACGTCATCCCCGAACAAACATTGTTAAGACGCCAAAGTAACCATCACATTTTTTCCTCCCTTACCCTACGGTGTTTGTTTTTGTTAAGTGATTTGATTTAATGTATTTTGCTCGTTAAAAGGTTTTAAAAACAGTAAAATAGGAGAAGCCCTAAGCACACAAATATAAAACACGTTCTGATGTCTCGAAGATCGAGTACGTACTCAACAGCCAATCGCGTGAGAGGGATTTTGAAAGCAAGGTACAGACGCGAATTTTTTTTCCAATTTTGCTCGAGTAGGGTTATACGAAGCTTACCCTAAACCCCTCTTTATTCTCATCGGTTTTGTTTTCGTTTTTCCTAATTTTTTTCTCCCTTTTTTTTCTGGGCTAAAAACATTTTAAATTACCTCGTTTTTTAACGTCATTTATTTTGCGCTTTTTACGGTCTTTTTTAAAATTGTGGTTTAAATAATTTTTTACTGTAAGCACTTTTTAAATTAAAATTCGTGCTCGTTTTTTGCCTCCCTTGCTTTTTGTTTGCGGTGTTTATCTTGACTTGTTTATGTTGTTAAATTGTGTTTATTTTTATTATCTGCTAATGGGTCCGCTAATTGAGGGCACTACTTGACCCGAAGGAAACCATTATTGTATGCAAATTAACTCCGAGCAAGAATAAAATTATCGATTTTTTATTACCAAAAATTGTTTTTTGTCTTAGCTTTAAAATTTGATTTTTGTTGGAGAAGACGGTAAAAAATTGCCTCGTTTTATTTTTGTATCTTGAGATTTGACAATAAACAATATAACTAAGTTTCTTTTTACTTCAATCAAAACGAAGTCATAGCGGTTTAATCTGCGAGAAAAAATATCCCCGAGTTGTAATCGAAAAACTCTCGATATTATATTTATCCCCTTTAAAACTTCGAAATATTTCTTTAAACTTTTAATTAATATTAAGTGCTGTTGGTTTTCTTCACCGTATTAACGCGTTTTTTATTTTTATTATTATTTTTATTTTCCCTCGAAACAGTAAAAACAAAGTATCCGATAATATTAAATCGTAAACGCAGTTTATATCGCTTTTAAATAAATGAAAAATTTCTAAACAATAATCGTGTTTCTACTGTATTTCAGCCCGTTGAACCGTTTGCATTTAAAGTAGCGGAGTAACTCGTGAAAAATATTCTAAGCTCTTAAGATATTCGCGTGTAGAATCCTGACAAAATGGAAAAACACGGGGCTTTTCTTTTCTTTTCTGTCTCCCGCGAAGTTCGCTCGTAGACCGAGCGCTGCGGGAGTTAATAACGCGTTCGTTGTTATTCGAATCCGCGCGTAATTCGAATAACTCGGGTAATCACGTGGGTTATTTATACGACACCCGGTGAAACGTGAGATTTATAGTACTTTATCCTGTAGTGTTTTTCAAAGTTCCTTCACCCCCTCCCCACTCACAATTTATTTTAATTCTGAGGGTTTTATAAATTTGAATGTTGAGTACGCGACTGAGCGTCGTTATACTGTTGAAGTTACTCGAAATAAATTAAAACTAAGTTGGTTTAACCGAATATATTATCATACCGCACAATTAAAACTGTTGAATTTCTTTCAGACACGACGAGAAAATTTACAATCATCGCGCAAATAATTTCCATCGTGGTCAAACTTAACTCGCGGGAATCTCGTACAAATCACGTCAACGTGTATATTTTAAATACTCGTCACGTTTGCGTGATATCGAGGTAAGCAATATCACTAATTTTCCTAACGTTATTTTCTACGGAAATTTTTTTTGAATCGGAGATCTTTTTATTTCGTAATCAATTTTATTTCTAAACTCTTAAACCAAATTCAATAACAAACTCTGAGTCTATACAACTGATACTTAAGAGACCATTTGTCTTTTATTTCTTCTTCGAAAACCTTGTCCAGTAAAATAACGCGTCGTAAAAAGTTGTTACGTCGCTTTTAAACAAACGAAAACTTCTAAACTATCGTTCCTCCATCATCTTTCGTCTACTAACTTTATACTCCTTCCGTCGCAACTTTGACGCAGATGGCGCACGCTGGTTTAGTACAAGATTCGGTTATTACTCGGTAGTTGTAAGATTTGTCGATCGCCAAACAGTCGTAATTTGGTTCGGTAATCAGCATTCTATTAGACGTGTACCCTATTTTAGACAAATCCGCTACGGCGATGTAATCCAAATTGTATCTAGCGGCAACTAAACAATTGCAAAAGTAAAATTATTGGTAAAATAACCCATGATGTTATAAACGACTTACTGGCGTAACCTATTAATCCGTTACATCGATTGGCGTAAGCTTTCAAAATCGATATTCTATTAACTGGTATTTGTTTTAAATCGACGATCATCAGTCCGTACTGTTTCGTTGGCGTCGGGAACTGTTGTTCACATAATTCCACAGATTTTACCGCTGTCGTGTTGTTTATGTTTGTTTTCACTCGTCCGTAACAAAAACGAGAATATTTATCCACGTTGCATCCATCTGAAATTTGCGTAAATCCCGTTCGATGGAGGGATAATGAATTAAACATCTGTTACGACAACATCAGTGATAAACGACGATGTTGTTTACCTTTAATATAAGCGCACAAAAAACATTCCGAGTGAACTTCGTAGCAAGGTGTTTGGTTCGCGATTCGCAAATCGTCGGTGATTTGAACGCAAGTCCGCTCTTCGCTCGGCGTCGCCGCGTCGAAAGAAAAATCCAAACTCGGCCAAGTTTTCACGCCATCCAGCGAATCGTAACGTTTACGCGGATCGGCTTTATACCCTGAAATTCAAAAAACAAAATTAATCCCAGGTTTAAAATTTTAATTCAATTTTTTCCTCCACGTAATTAACGCTGAATAATACACCGCGTTGACGTAAAATATTATTCGCTCAAAGATATACCGCTAAGCCATCCCTCTTTCCTCAGAATTCTCCCGTCTGGTTTTACTGAACTGACGGATTAGAAAATTTCAAGGGCTCTTATCTCCTGATCGCAGCGGGGAGCTAACGACGCACCTGTTATTAATCGCGTGACGTAATTGACTAGGGTCATTACTTAGATTGAATAATCGCTACGAGTAATTTACGTAACTCTTATTGACGCGCGTAATTATGACTGCTACGCATGCCAAATTTGCTTTAATATTTAAAGGCGTCGTTTGTCGTGAAGTCTATTTTTGGTTCGACGCGCTATTTTGCGAATTCTAAATTATTATCTTTAAAACGAGACGAGATGTGAGGTTACCTAAGAAAAAACTCCTGCAGACGCCGGTGACTTGTTCGTGTTCTTGAAGCCATTGAACGAGCGCGTCTTCTTGAAGTTGGTCCCGCGGAGTAACTAAAGTTTTATTTAATCGTCGACAGTAGTTTTCCGCTTCTAAGAACGTCAAACGGGCACTCGCATTTGTGGGTTCGATTTTTTCCCACTCTTTGGGTAACGGAATGTCGTTTGCTGGTTGAAATTAAACCACAGATTTTATTTTTGCAATATTATTCTAAGTGTTATCGGTGTTAATTTAATCGTTACCTCTGGGAGGAGGAGAAAAAAGGAGAAATTTCAACGCGATTAATACGCCCAACAAAGTTAAGAAAAACAGAAAGAATGATGCGCATAAATAAATGAATAATATTCGATTCGACGTCGACACCCTGAAAAAAAATAAGTTTTCCTGAATATTTCTTACCGTATTTTAAAGTTGCTTAAACGATTAACTCACTGTCTGAATGGAATCGGATTTTCCATTTTACATTTAGTAAAATCTTCTGTAATATCTGATTAAAACTATTTGCCAACGTTCCATAAGGTTTATTTCTACAATGGTTTATTTTAATAATATCAAACCGCATGATTTAAAGTGATATCTTTGTTTTCGCGAGATTCGTCTTTGTTTGGAGTAAAAAATGGATAAACGCAGGATGAATAAACGGTGAGTTTGAATTGATTATTTATTACTGACTTATAAAATTCTTAAAGCATAATCTTTTAATAGACTCGAACTCTACGTACTGCTAGCAATCGTATCCGCATTGGTAATCGTTTTCGTCTTGGGAATTACGTGCGTCTTGAAGGTCGAAATGAAAGTACACAAATCAGACATAGAGATACAGAAGCCGGAGGACAGCGAAGAGCCCAGCGAGTAAAGACGCCCTTTAATTCGAGGATAATAGGTTAGAGTAAAAACACCACTGACTTATTGACATCACACCATGACGCCACTCGACATTAAGAGTGGAACGCGAAAAGATACTTGAATCACGATTGCAATTGATGATTCGTCCGAATACGACGTGAATTATTGTCAATTATTATTAATCAGCTGTGGTAGACAGTAATAATTTCGAAGAAAAGTATTCTAAATTCTCTCGAGTGGAACTGATCGATTGGTTTTATCTTTCATTACGCAAATTTATGTTTACGCGTTGATAAAATGTAACGACGTCTTTTGTAGTTAGATTGTGTTTTTAAACTATATTTTAAGGTTTAATCAATCTCAATAATACAATTTAAGAATGGCGACATTATTACTGTTGTAAAATATGATGTCATTCTGGGAGCTCAACTCCCAATTTTCAACGTATAATTTATCTTTTCTTCAAAATTTACGTAAACACTTTGTTAACCGAATCTCATAAACACGTGATTTGCGTCACGTTCTTCCCGTTTGACATCATTTAACGACATGGAACGGAGAACTGAGAAAAATATCAAATTAACACCCGTTTAAATCCTTACCAAAAACGCAAACATCGTTGATACTTACCTTTATTATCCCAATACTCTTCAACTAGTTCCGTGTACTCGGCAATCGCCTTTAAAGCCGAACAAACTCGAGCCAATCTAGGTGGAAGTGGTTCCTCCGATTCGCACTGCGGAGGCGGATGAGAGTGAAGACCACGTAACATAAGAACAATAAATATGGCGAGGAGGAGTGTGTGTCGGTAACGATACATTTCTGCGAAATGGAAACGCAATATCATATTTTTGTTATTTTCCTTTCCACCGACAGTTTTTATTTTGAGGTAGACGAAGCAAAATATAGTACATTATATACAACTTTGCGTGGAGAGTTTTTTATTAATTGGAGAAAAGTTGGAGAAAAATTAGACAGAAAATTGTTGAGTAATGGTGAATTAAGCGCGTGAGGCCACGGTTGGTTTACCTTGATCGAGTGAAAAGTAACAGGTGTGAATGTTTTATGTTCGTGAATATGAAATGAGTTTAAAAAAAGGTTGAAATTTGAATTTAATAGCTTCCGGTTGTTTTTTTTATGCGATGTATTTTTGAATTTTGCTTGTTTTCATATTTTTTTGACGCGGATACGTACGCGAGAAAAATTGATGATAATTGAGAGCAATTTGTATCGAGCGTGAGAGATGTTACTTTTTTTGTTGAGAGCAATTTGCGCCGTGAATTTTGAGAAATTTGCGTAATTTGGAATAATTTTGAACGAGAAATATGAATAATGTCAGCTTCGTTAGCTCTCTCTGGTATCGCGAGAGTGGGAATTTATGTCACGATTTATGGTTTTGTTTTGATACTTTTTAATTGGGATAAATGACACACACTAAAAAAATTCCCGGTTAAATTAATTAAACCTTTTACCCGACCTAATCCTAACATCGCCTATAATTTAGAATAAATTTCGAACATGCGCAATTACGCAAAATTTAAAATATTTTCAAATAATTGAAACAAACCAAATTTTCAGTCTTTAAGCGAACGATACAAAAATAATTCGACGCTCGTTATTTATTATTTTTCCAACCACAAAGATTAAACGCATTCAAATGTCTGCGGGAATTACTACTAAATTACTTACTACGCTTTGATAGAGTTAAGCAAAGTTAAGTAACACTTAATTAATTACCGCGAGTCAAGACGTCACGATCTAATCGCGCTAATTTAATTTAGCACGGTAACGTCCAAAAATTACGCATTCCACCAAAATATGAAATCAAAAATAAGAAAATAAAGTTTTCGTCATATTTACCTTTAAAATGAAGTGTTTGGGGTGGAAACTCGTCACTGCTTAGCTGACAAAATGTTTTTCCTGTTGGTTTTTATACTCAACTTATTCCAGTTGGTATAGCAACGCATGTTGTTGTTATGACGATGGGGTTCTTTGAGCTGGACTTGCAGGCGGAAGGGGTCAGGAAAGGAGGGTTAAGCGGCAAAAAAAAAGGAGATTAAGTACGGAGAAAAAAAATAACGAGGTTACTTCTGTGTGGGCACTTGGATATAACGATGGGATTACTCGTAATCAAATATACATGGATTTTTCCTTTTGAGCTCGGACGTCATTTGACATTAAATAAAAAAAGTAACTCCGTATTTGGTCGCAACTTTTGCTGTTTTATTTGTTATTTATTTTTGGTGGATACAATCGCAATTGATGCATCTGTTTTATTTTATATTTACTCGTCAGTTCTATCTAGTTAGTGGGAATTTTTCCAAGCGTTTAAAATGTAGGGTGAAAAATTTATAAGATGTTTTATAAAATTTTCTTCACGCGTAATTTCCGATATAAAATATTTGTCTCCCTTTGAAGTAGAATCGAAATGCGTGGGTTTGTTGAAATAATTTAAATATGAGAGTCCAAACCAATTTTAGATTTAAAAATTTTAAAAGGTGAAAAGGTAAAAAGAACAAACAAATTCGTTGTTGAATAAATGCTACCGCACTCAATTACACTTTCAAAACATTTAATTCAATAATTGACGCTCAAGATTCAGTAAATTATACCTCCGAGTGACATCCCACATTTCGTGTGATCTAGGTAAAAAAAACTATTCAAATAAAGTAGGTCGAGTTTAATTAATCAATTTCCAGATTAAATTTTTTTTTTTTTTAGATTTAAAAAAAAAAAAAAAATTCCATAAGCACTAATATGCCTTATTTAAGTTATTTTTAGCTCAGTAAAGCAATAGTGCAGCAATAGTAAAGCAATAGTGTAAACACACATATTGCTTACATATTGCTGAGTAAATTACTCCAGAGATGGCGTAACGGTTGCTGACGAGTGGCTTGAAAATGGCGGCGGAGGCGAGTTTGGACACCTTGCTAGAAATGAAAAATAGTTTTTTAACCAATACCGGTGATCTTGAGCAATACAAACGACTCGATTGCGTTCCAGATAAAATTAATTTCGTTTTGGGAAAGAAAAATTTGAGGTACAGCGTAACTACACCCTTTTGTTTAATTTAAATGTCCAATGTGTATTAATAATATATTTTTCGCACCTAGAATTCGCATCGCGGATGAAGTTGTCTCGGAAAAATCTCTAGAATCCAGCTTAAAATATCGCAGTGAAGGAAACGAAGCGTTTAAAAAGAAGAATTATAATTTAGCATTAAATAAATATACAAAAGTAATTATTTATAAATTCGTATCTTCGAGAGCTTTTAATGTGAATTGATTTATTTTGCGTTTGCTTATTACAGAGTATATTCACTTGTCCGTTAACGGAGAAAACTGACTCGAGTATTAATTACGCCAATAGGTCCGCGGTTCTATTGGAATTAGCATTTTTTAAGGCAAGTATTTTTGAAAAGCAAAATTGCTCATTTAAATTAATTATTAGTTTTAATGTTTAATAAATTATTAGGAGTGTTTAGCCGATATATCGCGGAGTTTGGCTAATGGTTACCCAAACCATTTGAAATATAAAATTTATTTACGCCGCGGAAAGTGCGAAAATTATTTACATCGACCGGAAACTGCCCTAAAATGTAACGTTAAGATTTTATGTGCTCACTGAGGAATTTTAATGTTCAACATTACTTCTTTCTCGTAGGTTTGGAAATTGGTACGAAGTACTTGGAAGAGTCAGAATTAAGTGCACATCGAAAAAATGAAATTAAATCGGACGTATCGTTGCTACGAAGCAATGTCGGTCGTTGTAATTTGCCACCCTCTGAAACCGCGGAAAATAGTTCTGTACAATTATACGGGGGTATAAACGATAAATTTTCAAACGCATCAGCAGCTGTTCAAGTGCAATTTGATCCACAGCGAGGCAGATTTGTATCTGCGACCGACGAAATTCCAAGTGGAAGCGCCTTGTTTGTCGAAAAGGCATTCGTGTCACTTTTGCTACCGGATCATTACGAATCGCACTGTTTTCACTGTTGTCGGCGAAATGCAGCGTTGATACCGTGAGTTGAGGGTTGGTCTCTTCCTAATTCTTCGTTACTCTTCATTTATTACAGTATTGGTTTTTTTAATGGTTTTTTACATTCCATCGCTTTCAACTAGATTACATTACTAATGTTACAGATGTTGCCATTGCAACGCGGTTGGTTACTGTTCCCAAACTTGTCGCGATACATCGTGGGAAAATTACCACTCGTATGAATGCCGACGATTACATCACTTAAATCAAGTAAAAATAAATAATAAAAAAATTAATATATCATTTGAAATCTGGAAAGTAATATCGATTATTTCAGATTGGAATAATGCACTTGTCAATGCGCGTCGTATTGACTGCCGGGTTAGATGCAATAACCGGACTTTATAATGATATAAAAGCACGGGAAAGTGAAAAATGGTTTAAGAAAAACCATCGCGGCGAGAATCAGAATGGGTTGTACGAAGGGGATTACTATTCGATGTATCATCTAGAAACGCACGAAGACGATATTTCCTCCGAAATGCAACTGAATCACATATTGGTAAAAATTTTAAGATATAGTTTGATTAATTTGGTTGTGTTATAACCGAAAATTTAGAAATTTTTTTCTTTTTATTACAGAGTTCGTGTCACGCGGTTTGGTTTCTAGAAGACACCTTAAAATCACATCTTGATGATACTCGGAAAAATTTGGTCACGTATCTCATTTACAAACACAGTTTACAATTGGTTTGTAACGCACACGCGATAACGGACGTTGAAACAACCAAAAATGGCTTTGCTGCAGACAGATCTGCAACCGACGTAGTCGATGTGGAACAATGCAGAGTGGGTGTTGCCATTTACCCCAGTGTGTCACTGCTGAATCACAGTTGCAAACCAAACTTGATATCAACTTTTGACGGTGATGTTGTCATTTTGAGGGCTTCCGACGACATCGGCTTACGTCAGGAGGTTGTCAATTGCTACGGACCTCATTACAAGAGGATGTCTCGTGACCAAAGACAGAAGGCGTTGTTGCAACAGTATAAATTCGTTTGTTCTTGCGACAGCTGTCGAGTCGAAGACGAAGCTGGTTCAATGATGCACGACAAACTCGACAAATTGGCTAAATATTACGCGACGTTAGGTAACTCGCTGCTATAGTTAACTGCATTCGAAAAATATCGCAATGTTTGTTTGTTTACGTATGGAATGTTGTAGGAAATTTTGAAGAGGCGTTGTTTTACTTGAAAAAGAGCATCGTTGAAGTTCGAAATTTTTACGGTGATGACAGCGTCGAGTTAGGACACGAATTATTGAAGATAAGCGACGTTATGGTCAAGGTTATATCTGATGGTGATATTTCCGAACTAAAATCCGCCAAGTTCAAGTAAAAATTTAAACAAAAATTTTTTTTTCTTCATACCGTAATTTAATCGAAATATAATTTTTCGTTCAATTGACAGAAAAAGCTTACAAGAATTAAAAAATACTTGCGAAGAAGGAATCGAAATATTTCAAAAATATTACGGGAACAATAACGAAAATGTCCTAGATTTCAAAGAAAAATTAAAATATTTCGAACCACTGTTGCACGAAGGCCGGTAAGATTGAAAAATAAAAATCAGAAGCGTAAAATTGTTAAATAATTCTTTTTATTTCCAATTCTAAATAAGTTATTATGAAATAGAGAACATCGATTTACGATAGTCATTCTAACAAAAACCTAGTTTAAATAATATCACCGATGGCGCATAAATTAAGTAACTGGTCCCCCATTTAATCAAATTTAATTCCGTTACATTTGTTGCTATTATTACTACCGAGTTATTTTTTTGTTAAATGTTAATTATTTTTTTTTTACGAGTGCAATGAAGCAATCATTTTTTTGTGTGTGATTGATTAATTCACATTTTTTCCAAATTTGGGTTTTGATTTCTTAAGATTTATCAATGGGGATGAGTCGCTCTTTGTTTCCTTCAATGGCGGGGAGTGGAGATTCAACAGTGAGAACACCATCTTTTGACAGCGAAGATTTGATCAGCTCCGGATTAGTTCCTTTTGGCAAAAGGAATTCACGATTGTATTCACGGTAAACTGAACGATTTTCGCTTTTCTCTTCGTGTTTAGCTTGGACCTGATAAAAATACAAAATTCACCGATTAATTAACAAGAAAATGTTTTCCAAGTACATCCGTTGCGCGGAACAATTGGTTGAGAATTATTTTTGACATTGCCACTTCAGTGTAATCAAAAATAGCAAAAGCCGGGTTGGGGGGAGGAAGGAAAAATTCTGAGCTACCGGAAGAGGTAAATAACGAGGCGGATGCGTATTATGTAATAATAGATGGGCGTCTGCCAAATTGATAATTCTTCTTAAATTGCGCAATAGATTACAATAAGAATGTCTTTGGTGGAAGTTTGGCTAGCGTACCTGCAATTTGTTATCCACTGTTTTAACAACGATTTCTTCCGGTGTGTATTGACTGACGTCAAATCTCAGTTTAATCTCGCGCCCTTCCTGGCTATCTTGAATCAAGGGTGATTCCAATCCATCCAACCAAGTTCGAAGTTCTGATTTGTGCTGAGTTCCTGCTGTATGGCTGGAAATTTAAAAATGGTTCAACAAAATTAGATCAATGTCAAACGTAAACAATAACGATAAAATATTGTTTTCCGGAATTTAGCTGTGTAAAATAACTCGTAGGTCGAGAGAGATTGAAAAGCAAGGATTTAATTCGAATAATATAGAACTGATTTAAGAGTAATTTAATTCGAATGTCTTTAAGAATGGCGAGGTCAGAAAATTTATTGTTTTTAAAGTAGTGAATTAATACGAGAGAAAAATCAGGATTAGTCAAAAACAAAGATTTGTGTGGTGGGTTTAGAGTTATTTGTAAATAGAAAACAAAATGGCCATCACGAGCCTTGTGTTAGGTTCCGCCGAAGCGCCATTTTGATTTGCTCCCTCCACCCAAGTTTGGAAGTGCGAAGAATGGCTCGTGGAACCAGTTCCGCTCGAAACACTAAATCGGAAGTTGAATTAAGAAAAAAAAGATGGCGGTTTGTTATTTTTTATAAAGTTAAGTTTTAAATAACCGGCAAAAACCAAAAGCGAAGAATTTAGAATAATACCTTACCGAGTTGTTACCGTTTCGGTCGTGCTGTTAGTATACGGATTTGTAAATAGATAAAATATTAAAATATTAAAAACATTAATTAGCGCTAAATTACTCGATAAATAAATAATTAATAAAAAAAATTAATGAGTCTTGTCAAATACGTGCAATTTGACGCGAGAGAACGTGCGAGGGGGAATTCGGAATCGAGTTTTATATACGATGGGAATGCTACAGCCTCAACATCCCCATGTGGTTCTCGCTTTACGACTTTAAATGGCACAATGCAAAATTCCGCGTTTGAAATTTTTTCCAGCAAATACGTCTTGAAATAAAATTTTCGAAGACACGACCACAGCAATTTTTCTTGATGATTTACCTTGTGGTTGAACGAGTAATCTGTTGTTGTTCCCGTGCGAGTAATTCGCTGCGAAATCTGTTCATTTCATCTTCCATTTTCCGCATTTCTTGCTCGAATCTCTCCCGGATCGAATTGAATTCAGAATCTAAGATGCTGAAATCAGTTCTCAAAATCGGTACTCGTCGTTCAGGTGCCATGGTTATTTCCTCGGAAGAATGAGTGGAGTCAAATATTGAGGCGAGGATGCGTTTGATGTCTGCTTATAAAGACTAGGTCGAATTTTCCAGACAGAATGACGTAAGTCTGGAATTGAGAACTGCGAGTGTCGAATTGGAAACGTGACCAGTAGTGGGCCGCATCTATTTTTTCTATGGGTGTAGGCCATTTTAGGAATTGAGATTTTTTCCCCCTAAAAGTTCCCTAGCTGTCACTCGCACTATTTTTGCTGTACATATTGCAAATTGGGGCGGGAGAACATTCGGGAGAGAGATGGAAAACGTGACTCCACCCGCGTTTTAATAATATTTAGGAGTTAAACGACCACCACGAGGTTCTTTTTGTCAATTTTTGACCAAACGTAAAAATGAAATGTTTCCAAAATATTTTGCAACAATTGTGAATCACTAGAAAATAATTTGTACTATTCATTTATTCGGAATTGTCCTATTTTTTGATTCTGACTTTATTTTCTTTCCGTTAGTAGTAGCGTGAATCGATTTTTGCCTTACATGGAGCGTTTTGGTGATGTAATTATTTTCCCTTTACTGCGTGGGCCCCGTAGATTTGTTTGCGTGGCCTTATTTGGTCGCGGACGGGCGCGTGACGGAATGTTGCTTGACGCAATTGGGCTATAAAAGAAATTAAATTCTACAAACCCTCGCTAGATGGCTGTTAGGCGGGCGTGTGAAACCGAAACTACGTATAAAATAATTGTCTCGTTTAACGCGAGGTAGCGTGGCGAGTAGTTGAAAAGTTTCTTAACTGGTGGCGGTAGTTGCGCTGTCCTTAATATTTACCTGGAAGTGATTTGACGTTATTTGGAGGAGATTTTTTCTTAATTACAGGTGAGTTTAGTTTAACTTGGGTGATTACATAAATGTTTTCGAAGATAACGCGAGAAATGTTAAACTTTGCGTAAAATTGTTTGCATTAGCATTATTTAATTTTATTGCTCTGATTTTATTTTTAAAGTGTAAATGATTTATAGGGTGTCTGTGCGGGAAAGCAGCTTTAAGAAACGTTTGTCCTTGTTTGTCACTGTTTTTTTTCAATTTCTTAACAATTTTTTTCTTCTTATTTCTTCATTTTTTATTTTTTACTCACTCAACGACTAAACTTGAATTTATTTTATTCGAAGCAATTTTACTAAAATTAATCCATTCTAAAACCAAAAATTTAATTTTGATCGATGCTTTCTAACACTCTAAATATTTTAAACGTATTTTCGGATTTTTTAAAAATCTTAATTCCGCACTCCGCGCACAAAAAAAATTTTCCTCCATTTTTTTCGAAAAAGTTTGGTTCTCAAGCGCGCTATAATTTAGCAAAGTAAAGAAAGGGTTGTCAGTAATTTATTTCTATATTTATCCACTTTTCCTGTCCTCAAGGATGTTTTATATTAAACTGAGGTAGCGTGACTCGCCAGTAGTCGGAGAGATAATTCAGGTGTAGACAGGTGAACTTCCCTAAACCAGGTAAATAAGTCGGAAATATGATCAATTTAACTAACATAATCGATTTCTACATCATCTTTAAACTCATCTTTTCAATTATTAACGTCTCGCGGTGTAGGTTCAACAAATTCTTCTCAACTCATTTTTTACCTTCGCAATTAACTCTCGCCACTTGTTCTGGTTCTGTCTGAAAATACAAGTTTCTCAATTGATTTAATTTTTAATTAATTAACCATTATTCGCACCGCAAAAATTATTTTTACCCAATGTATTTAATTCCGTAGAGAAAATTTTTTTTATTTTATACTAATTTTTTCATTTCACTTTCTGCAAATGCATCGACGCTTTTGCGTACATATTTCACGCGTTTTAATTTTGTAGTTTTAAGGCGGGACAATGTTTATTAACTTAAGATAAATTTAAAATTAAGCAACGCGACAAACTCGGGGGTCAAAAAAAATGTATTGTGCTTTTTATTTCCGTGACTTCGTGTTTAATTCGTTGCTTCTCTGTCGCTCCCCGTTCTCGTTTTATTTGCGCAGATGGCGATTTAATAGATACAGCAGGGTTATAAAGTTTATTTTACACGGTATTGAGATGCTCTATCTATAATATACTTTTTTCCTAACTTTTAATTTATTTTTTCGTGTCGTTTATATTTCGCAGAAAAATTATTAAAAAAAATAAGAAAATACAAAAAAAGAAACCAAAATGGAGTTCAATGGAATAGTTTACGTTTATATTATTCTGTTGTCACTTTTGAATTTATTGAGTGGAGATAAAGATCTCGATATCTACGGAAATCAACGGTGAGTACGCGTTGCTATTTACATTCTAAACGTTTTGTTTTGTTTTGTTTGTTTGTTTATTTATGTCGAGTTACCTATTTAAAAGTAAATCGGAATTTAAAATGTGTGTCGGAAATGTTGTTTATAATTTGACAAGTTCCACGGATATCCTCACTTTTTTAATCGCTAAATTAAACAGCCGCATCTCGAATGTTATTCAGAGTGAAAAGTTAATATTTACATAACAACTTCATCTTGATTCGTAGGAATTATTTAATTTTGGCTTCCACTATCCTCCGACCGAATTCCATTTACAAAATAGTCGTAAATACGCGCGACATGGAAGGCTGCTTAATCACCGCGTCCATAAGCAGAAACGGGGTTCAAGTGACGTCAGCGCAAGTTGAAACGTCGACGTCACTAACAACCACTTCGGTTCCTACGACGTCATCACTGGACGTGATGATGATGAAAGTACAGTAATTGAAGAAAAAATTATTTCGTGGAATATTTTGCAAAATTAACGGCTGTTTGGATGGATTATAGGTTCCTATGATTAGCCCCGGAGACTTTAAATTAAAAGTCGAAGGAGTTGACAAGATGGGTGGCGGTATCTTGTGGTCCGACACGCGTTTATTGGAGATGTCGACACGTTTCGTCGCAATTTTAATTCAAATAAATCGGGCTGTGTTTAATGTCGACCAAAAAAGTATACCATGCATTAATATTATATTATCTTAAGGTTAAAAGTATTAAGTGAAAATTTATTTTCCGTAGTTCGTTTTAGGGTTATAATTTTGAGTAGCGATATGAAGATCTACTCCGATGCTTTTGATATCAATATCCTGGTTAGAATTTTTCTCGACTGTCGTTAGTATAATTTAAAAATATAATCACGTTGTCATTTCAGAACCCCAAAGGTTACGTGATGAAAAATTACGGTTCAGTTTACTTAAACGTGGGTAAGGCACTCTGGTAGCAATAAATTTTTCCAGCCCTCGTAATTTATTTTATATATTTATTACGTTGTGACTTCTGTAGTTTTTTTTTACTACCGCATTCGTTCCAACCAAATTAATTCTACTGCCTAAACCGGTTGCCATTTATTAGCTCGAATTCGTAATTGCTCGCGTATATCATTCCTCGTTACCACGAACTTTTCTCCCCAATCCTTTGCGTTCAAGAAACATTTTATATCTTTTGTCTCGTTATTTACACTGTCTGTTTTCTGTTATTTCGAAGGCATTGGATCGTACGTTTACCAAATACCGCGTGATGCAAACAGAGGCTGGTGGACTATCCAAGTAGTAGTCAAGGAACAAGTACAAGAAAAACGCATCTTGGTCGAAAAATACTACATGCAAAGAACCGAAGTATTCGTCAAATCACCAGAAACTATTTACGATACCGAAGACGTAATTCCCATAACGGTTTATGGATGGTATCTCAATAACGCTCCCGTTCCTGGAAACGGCACGTTGTCGATCTACATGACATCACCAGACGTTCATTACAAACAACAAGAAACGATACTAGTCAGACAGCAACAAGAAGAAATGGTAAATTTGGAAAACGAAAATGACAAGTGTAGTCGAGATAAATTTAATTTTAATTCAATATTTTTTCGAAGTTTGAAGGAACTCTCGAATTGGAAATCGATCTGAGTGATATAGAAGCGTTGATCACGCCTTTAGCAGGCTGTATCATAACCACGGAGTTCACATTATTCGATAAACGCTTGGAAATAACCACTTCTGGTTTCAGTAAGACGATGATTCTCGATGGAAGCGTGAAATTGAGGTTCTTAGGAGGACGTGTCAAATTCTTTAAATCTACTATGCCATTTCATTTGCAGGTGGGTGATCGTTATACTTTTTACTCACGTACACAATCATAAAAATCAATTTTTTGTCTCGTTGACCTTGGTTAATTAGGTCTTGGCAACCATCGGACATCACGGTCGACTACCTACGCATAAATCCGACCGATCGGACGTCGCATTTACTCAGACTTTTACGTTTGTCGACGGTACGAAAAGATCGACATCGCACGGCGGCCATCCAATGCCAAACGGCGGAATTTTTAAAATGACTTTGTGGATCCCAGAAAATGTAATAAAAGTCAACGTAAAAGTCATTTACAAAGACGATGACGAAATATCGTCCACCGAAATAGAAGCGTTTCCATATCGTTCGATCGACAGTCGACGAATTTTTGTCGACGTCTCGAACGAGGGGGCTGAAGTAGATTCGTATTTAATAGTTCACATGCACGGAAACTTTTTTATGTCTTCTTTTTCGTACGTCGTGCTCTCTAAGGGATTAATAATCCACGCGGGAAAAGAAGAATTGATCGGACAAGGGACAAAACCGATCCACACTTTTGCCATCCCGGTGTCGCTCGAAATGACACCATCGTGTAATTTAGTGGTGTGGCACGTGACCAAAGACGGATTAGTGGTCAGTGATAGTAAGAGGATTCACGTTAATCCGTTGACCAAAAAGGAATTTAAATTCGAGTTGAACGAATTTAAAGACAAAACTGGAAATACCGTTGAATTTCGAGTGATGGCGACGCCCGGTGACGGAGTGGCTATTTCTGGACAAGACATCGATACTTCGTGCATTAATTGTGGTCAAGAATTAAGCGTCGGATCAGTATTGGAGACTTTTGACGAATTCGACGTGGATGCAAACTGGAGAAGTAACAAAGTGACGTGGCGATCAGTCGAGGCAGTTTTTCCCGATGATGTGGTGTATTTAAACTCTGAAAATTACGGCGTTGACGACGGTGATACATTTATACAATCGGGAATAATTGCTCTGACCAATTCTATTATGTTATCGAGTTCTGGATTTTGTGGAAACGAGTCGCTTTCGTGCCAAGACGGAGGATGTATTCCGATTGAGAAATTGTGCGACGGAGTATTTGATTGTCGGAATGGATTCGACGAAGCCAATTGTGAATGTTTTACATTTTTAAATATTAAGCTTGTCGTCATTATTTTCTTCTATAACGTACTTGTCCTATCGATGTTTATTTTATTTTTATCAATATTTCAGGTACCAGGTGGGTCGATACAGAATCGCGAATCGATTGGATCGATTTTCGGATATTTCGTTATAACCATTTCGATCAGTATTACGACATTGCAGACGGTGATTGGGCGTGGAAAGATTTAAATACTAATGGATTTGATGGGTTTCACGTGCCAGTTCCAAATAGAGGTTCGTCGTGGTTACTTAATGCGATTCACGTAAACAAAGACCGAGGATTGACCATGTTACCCCAATTTCTAACGGTATTTACTGATTTATGCGAATCTCCTAATTCACTCTTCATATTGGGCACGTTTTCCTTTTAGTTCGACGGCGTGAAACCCTTTTGCATTTCCGTCGAACTCCCGTCGGAATGTGTTCGCGGTGAACAATTGGGGATCAGAGTCGAGTTGTTCAATTTCGGCACTGCCGAAATGTTCGTTACCGTCGTGCTTAAAAACTCAGACCTCTACCGATTCGTTCACGTGGAGACTGAAGGTCAAGTTAAATCGTACGATCCAAGAACATCCGCCGGTGAACATCATCATCTCGTTTGGGTAAATTTGCTCGTAATTGCTTACGAACACGCCCTTTGGTAAAATACTCCTCGCAATTTACTCTCTACGCATTAAAGAACATTTAGATTGCTGACTAACTTTGTCGCAAAATTAAACAAGTACTTCCACGTAGTACGCTTTCCCGCAGTGCATGGCTACCCATTTAAAACTGCGCTTTGGCTTTACTGCATAGCCGAGCAATTCAATTGCTTACTGCACTCAGCACTGTACACTATTTTTAAGCAAATGCTTTACAAATTATTTTTAGGTTTATCCCGGTACAAGTTTACCAGTGTTTATACCGATAGTGGCGCTGGTAGTTGGCGAGATGGAAATTACGATCGAAGGATGGACTAACGTGGGAATGGATCGATTTACAGCGACGGTTAATGTTCGAGTACGTTTGTTAATTTGACTAAACAACTTCTTGTAGTATATTTAGATACTTAATTTATTTTTTAGGCGGAAGGGGTGACGCAATTTCTTCACACGTCGTTATTACTAGACCTCAAAAATCAACCTCAAGTTCTAAAATTTCTCGACGTTAATCTAACGGAAACACCGATCGTACCTTACGAACGATGGCGTAAATATATTTTTGGTTCTCCGTTTGCCGAAGTGTCGGTAGTTGGCGATGTATTTGGACCCGTGTTTCCTCAAATTCCTATGACGGCCGAATCAGTACTGAGAAAACCTGATCGCACCGGAGAAATGCAAGCGTTTAATTTAGGAGTTAACTTATTAACTCTTAATTACCTTCGATTAACGAATCAATTAACCTCGTCGGTGTATAATACGGCGATGGATGAAATTAACTATTATTTCGCTTATATGATGGCGTATCAACATCAGGATGGAGGATTTACTATGTTTAAGGATAACCATCCGAACGTTTGGTAATTTTACCGCACGAATTATCACGAACCAAAACGAATATCGTTTAATTTTCAGGTTGTCGGCGTTTGTGTTACGCGTTCTACAAATAGCGCGTTTTCCCGATTGGGAAAACGATATTTATATCGACTCGCAAATCACCATCGATTGTCTTTCGTGGATTCTTCTCTACCAAACTCCGGAAGGATCTTTTACCGATACGAGGCCTTTTCCGTTCGATCGGAAATTGCACTCGGTAGCTGGACACCAATATCGGGAACGGAATATCACTCTCACCGCGCAAGTCTTGCTGACTCTGAGCGACGTTACTGAGTTACCGGGCGAACTACGAATCAGAGCAGCCAATGCTAAGTTGCTGGCAACTCATTATCTCGAGCGACATCTCACGGATTTGAAGGATCCTTATGAAATCGCCATTGTCGCTTACGCTTTGACCAAAGTAAATTCCGTGGATAAGGAAGCCGCGTTTAATTTGTTGGATAAAATCAAAATCGAGCAAGAGGAATATGTTTATTGGTCTAAAGAAGTAGAGGATCAGACGAGAATTGTTCTGGAGAATCAACGACCTTACATGCAACCTCGGTTACCTGGAAAATACGACGCAGTCAACGTGGAGACCACAGCTTACGCGTTGTTGGTGTACGTTATAAACGAAGGTTTTTATCAAGAAAATATAGTTAGATGGCTTAATTCGATGAGAAAAACGGACGCTGGTTTCAGTTCGACTCAGGTGAATAAACCGAAATTTTTTACAATATTTTATTTACCTAATTATTTCTTAGGATACATTTGTGGCTATGATGGCGTTGACTGAGTATACGTTTCGTAGTCGAATACGAGACGTAACGACTTTCAACGTCAATTTTGAATTATCGTCGATGAGCATATCCGATTTAAAAATTGACGTTTCGCCAGAATCTTTGACCGAACGACAAAGTTTTAATATCGAAAACGTATGGGGATTCGTAGGAGTTAATGGTCGGGGATCTGGATTCGGGATAGTTCAGCTAGACATACAATATGGAGTGGACTGGCCATTTTTAATCATCCCACCGCCCGTACGATCGTTTGAATTGGACGTAAAGATGCGATATTCTGGGAAAAACGCATCAATCATCAGCGTCACGTCGTGTCAAAGGCACGGTACTCCAATTACTTTTGATTGAAATTTGAAGGTTTACTTCTTGTTATTTTAGATGGACTCTAACGGCCGAATCACCAGTAAGTGGATTAGCCGTCGTAGAAATCCCTAATCCGACTGGATATTGGATTTACCAACACGATCTTACGGCAGCTGTTTTAACCGGCAGAGTAGCCCACGCGAAACGAGCAAAAATCAGCGTTCGGACTGTTACTGTTTATTTCGACCATGTGAGTATTTGCGATGCTTAAAAATTTTTCAGGAAAAATATTAATCGCAATTACCAATTTATCTTTTTCAGTTGACACCGTCGTGGACTTGTATGTCATTTAAATTAACGCGGTATTTTCCAGTTGCCAACATGACGCAATTTCTTAAAGCTCGAGTATACGAGTACTACACACCTGGTAAAACCAAAATAATCGGCGTTGTGTAAGTTAAGGTAATTGATTTTTTAAAATATTTTCAGAACGTTATAACGAGACGTTGATAGAAACATTCAACTTGTACGTTCTCAGCATATGCCATGTCTGTGGATCATATCAGTGTCCTTATTGTCCTTTTTATAGTGCAGCGACGAATCTCACTTCATCCTTTCAGTTTTATACTTTTTATATTTTACCGTTGATTTTGCATTTTTTATACTACTCGTGAAACTTTTATAATAAAATATCACATTTTACAAAATACTCCTAGTGGCGCAAATCAACAATATTTTGATTCAAACAGCTTTTTTAAGTTCAAATATCGCAACAATTTGCTCGTTTATTGTTGTAAAATAGAAGAAGTTAATATTAGGCTAACGGGACAACGAAATACAAGTGAAAATGCTAGCTTCAGGAGGAAAAGATACAACTTTGTATAACGTCACTTTTATCGTATATTTTAATTCGTGTTTATTTAATTGATTGTCATCCTGCGTTCAGATCTGTCGGGATAGCTTTGCTGGCTTGCGGGGCGATACTCCTCACGATTTTTGTTGTGATACTGTTTTCAGTTTTAGCTTGGAATTTTTCAAAAGAAGCGATGGCTGACAAAGGTAAGCGTGTACAGGTATAGTGTCATTTCTACAACTTCGATCGCACGAAACAATACGGTACAATTTTATTACAGAAGGCAACAGAATGCTCAACCAAACTGACAGAGAAAATTTCACTTCTCCACCCTCGATTAAGCTGAAGCGAACAACGGTTCTGAGCATTGATTATAACGAGAATGAAGTCGAAGAACAAGAACTTGAACCCGAAGAGAAACCGACAGAGCCTTCTCCCGAATGTAACGTTTATTAAAATATATACATAGACAATTTTATAAGATTAATTAATAGGAATCAATTTGTTAATTTTAATTCGTATTTTATTTGCAGATTACAAGTATTACGATTACGTCTGACGCCTATTCCCTATATTTTCTAAAGAAAATTTTAGTCTTTGATTATGCTACATTGCTGTTTTTACTTGTTTTTTTTATTTTTATTAACATCTGATTTATTTATTATGAGATATATTCTGACATTTACAAATTGAAATAAACTCGTATTCTTTTTATTACATATAGGAATGTTTTTCAACATAAGTTGCATTAATTTTGGACTTTTTAAATCCTAGAAGAGTTTCGTGCTATTTCCTTAAGTGAAAAACTTACTTGTCAGTGGACAACAATATTGGCGTGAGAAGAGAAATGACATAAGACGTCGTAATAATTTACTGGCTACGCGTCATTGTTTAGTGCGAACAAGTCGAAGAAAGTATTTTAGGCATATAAAATTGAGCGAAGCGAGGAAGAAAATGATTTGTACCGAGGTTACGCAGAGAAATAAACAGTGGTAATGTTACAAATTGCATATCATCTCGATTACCGTCAACTGGGTTTCGATTTCCATTTGTGAATAACTCTAACGTTTTATTCAGGTATTGGGAACTCTGCCTAGTATGTTTTTTGTGTATTGTATTATTCATTTTAATCGCGCTATTCATTGCATTCCTCTCCTGGAACGCCGCAAAAGAGGGTATTTTGTCAATTACTCGTACTGGTAATTATCGGTAGTACAGTATAAATTTGCGGTTTAGCCAAAAAGGCCACAGCAACTGATGCGACTAAAAAGCGAAGAGATACCCACGTAAATCAACCAGACTATTACGACGACAGTGAACTTTACGACCATGCAGAAACCCCTGCGCAACCCGAAGGTACTCAGTTTAAATACAAATATTTTTTTAAGTCATTTTTCTGTGATAATCCCTTATTTTAAAATTTTAAAATTTTAAAATTTAATGTTCTCATTGCAGAATATGACGAATACAGATAAATTTGTTTGCTAAGTTTTTGCGGTGGAATTTGTAATTATTTTTGACAGTAATTGTCTGTATATGTGCCAAATATGATATACAATACGAAATTTGAGCGATAGTGTAATAAATATAAAATATAATTAATAAATTCATTGTAAAATTACGATAAATTCTGTAATTAAAAATTTTTGATTTTTGATTTTTTCTCCGAATGAAAAGTTTTTTCTGCCGTAAGTTATTAGTTTTCATCTCCAGATGGCGCCATTCGCATTTGACCTCACGTGACCTCATGAGGAAATTTCAGTGACGTCACTGAGTCGCCATTTGTAATTTTGATAAAAGTTTGTTCCTTGGTTTCTTCCCCACCTTTTCGTTAATATTTACCATGGATTTTACCAGAGTGTTAAATATTGCTTCGGACAACGACAAAAGGAAACTCGAGGAGGTTAATATAGATGATTTTATTTACATTTAAATAATTAATTTAATTCTCAAACATAAATCGACAATTCTCGTTAATTTCTCGGAATTTTTCGAGGGGCAAACTCCTTAAAATATAAATAATCTGCTGTCAAATTCATTACACGGAGTATTCAAAGAGAATTAACGTAACTGCTACGTGTACATATCATAATTGTGTTACTGTAGATTGAGGTTAATTGTCTATTGTGAAGAGTTAGCAATGTTTTGACGGTCTTTTAAATTTATTCAACAGCTGAGAATAAAGAAACAGAGAAGTATGAGACTGAAAAATGAAGGAAGTTTGGTAAAGACAGACGCCATTAAGAGTTTTCTACACAAAAAGGAAATGGAAAAGAGAAAAATAGGTAAGTGGAGTGCTGTCATATTTTTATCGTAGACTATAATTTTTTTTAATTTGTTATAGAAGTAGAAGGACAAAGACGAAGAGACGAATTGCTGAATTTAAGAGCTGCAGCGAAAAACAATCGAAAAGCAACTGCTATGGCAAAAAGAACAAAGGATAATAATTTCTTGAGTAATGCGCAACAGCAAGATGATAGGTAAAAGTTTGGGATTAATGTCTGTTTGAGTTTATTACTGCGTGTTCCGACTTTAGTCGTGGTAAAAATTTCATACATTCCAGAACGACTACTCGTGAAAAAGATGAAAATAGGGCGAGTGTCCCCGTTATTCGGCAAGTTAACTTGTTTCTTATAACTATTTTATATTCATTGTTATTATTATTATTTATTTCAGAACGAATTCGGGAAGTGACAAATTAAGACACCGAACCACACCAAAATTAGATCATGTTGACAAACAACAAAAATATCAACACGTTCCGACTCTAGGCAAATCAGAAAAAAATAGAATTCCGATGAAAACGCCTGTGAAAAGTGATAACGTGAAAACTGTGATAAGTGCGAAAAATTATCGTAATTCCAGATTATGTCCGAAAAGTGATAAAAAGGGTTTGGATTTTAATTCCTTAATGAAATTGGCAAAAACAAAACAGTACGAACCTATTGTCATTGAATCCAAGCCCAAACCCAAACCAGAAACCGAAGCTAGATTGATGACAGAAGCGGAACGCAATAGGTTCAACGAAGAACGAACGCGAAAATTGGGTGTGGATACCAAGAAAAGTTCGATTGGTTTGAAAAATAGCAAACCCATACCGAAAATAACCCAAAACAAAATGGAAACGACAACAAAGAAGCCTGATCTGAACAAAACTAAACCGGACCTAGTTAAAAACAAAATGGAAGTCAGACAGAAAATAAATCCTCAACAGAAAAGAAATTCTCAAATCCAACCTAGTGCAAGGACAGGTAGTGTTACGAATGGGATGAAACGACCCATTCCGCCGGCACAAAAATTCGCTGAATTACCTCTTCCCTCAGCAAAAAAACCGCGAATCGAGCCGATTAAGCCGGAAGTGTTACCAAAGCCACGTCCACTGGAAAAGCGTCCTTTGGAAAAACGACCACTGGAAAAGCGTCCATTGGAAAAACGACCACTGGAAAAGCGTCCATTGGAAAAAAGACCGTTGGAAAAGCAACGATTGCCTCCAATTGGACACGTAATGAGTCCACGAAGAACAATGGGCCCTCCAAAATCTCGTTTCCCCGTTGGGCCCATTAGAAGACGACTCGAAAGTGACGAAGATGAGGAAGAGATGGATGACTTCATCGACGATGGACCAGTCGGATTAGACAATGAAGATTATTCTAAACACATTCGAGAGATTTTCGGTTATGACAGAAGAAGGTATTGCTGTAAAGCAGATGTGATAAAAGATATGTTAACTGACACGTTTGTTTTGTACAAACAGATATGCAATGATGGATGATGACGCTGACTGCATGGAAAGTTCTTTTTCACGGCAAATGCAGGAAGAAGCTTACAGGTAAGCTAAAAAATTATTTTTTTAATTAAAAGAACATTGATATTAAATTATAATTTTTCGTAGTACCCGAGTTGGGTTACTCGAAGATTTAGAAGATATCAGAAAAGAACAAGAAGAACTAGAAAAAAAATACACGTGCAAAAAGAAAAAGAAATAACGATGGCTACTTTATTACTTAAAAAAGAACACTAACGATATAATATACGCAACGTTGTTATTAATGTTGTGTGCTATACAAATATACACAAAGAAAATGAAGTGAAAAATGCAAAATAGTAAAAGATAAGATATATATATATATATAAAAACGTGTGCATTATTTCTCCCCACGGATGCCTCGTGCTTACGTTAAATTCTGGCGCAAGTTATGTTTGAATAAGTGAGTGAAGGCGTCGAGAAGACTAAGTAGATTTGGATCTTCGTTTTCTGTAAGTCATTTACAAACACCGTTTAATCTTAGACAATTTATTCTGTTAAGTTTTTACGACCTGTAAATATTTTAATTTACCCATATTGTGATACTGTAGAATATCTATGATGGTGTGTCGAAAGGAATCCGCGATGGATGACCACAATTTAATTTTCCCGGTCTTGTTGGAAATGACGGTGCATATTCTACAGATTACCCCAGTTACGTAATTTATATCGTTCCCAAATTTTTGGGAAACCTGTCTCGACATGGGCGTGGACAAAATTAGCACAAAATTTTATTGAGACTTATATGGAAAGGTGTCTCGATATGGAATTGCTCTTACCAAGGTCAAGCATGTTAGTAAAATGGACAGTTCGTTGTAATGCCCGTTGTGAGCTTTGTTAGCCAAATAAGCAACGCAGATTTTATCACCGCATAAGTACAAAAGGGTAGCCACATTTTCCGGAAGCCAATCCAGTGGAAGTTCTTCCAAAAAAAGAGGAAAAAAAATTAATTAACGCATTTAAATTTCTAAATTGTGAAAAGATTACCAATGATCTCTTCAATAATGGATAACACAGCACCCAAACGATCTTTGTGACGATGCAAGATTTTGAGTGCTTGAGCGAGATTATTGTAATGAAGCTCAGCCTCTACTGCATTCTCCGCAATATCTTCAACCGGAGAAGTCCATTGAATTCGCTCTTAAAATTATATTACGGTAAACAATAGTTTTTATCGAGATTTTTCACAATTTTTGTATTAGGTAATTTTATTTACCCTCCTGAACGGGACCAAATATGTTTATTAACAACCTTGCCTGATGAACAATCGGTAATGGATGGAGCAATGTGAAAAGCCAAAATCCACGCATGTCGGGTCTAACTTCAGGTTCGAAGTAAATATATCGGTAGAATACTCTCAAAATGTTTTCCAAATTAAACATGAAACCTATTTATATAGAAAATTAATGATTTATCACGGATGAGTTTGTACAAACGAGAGTCCTTTTTTCACCTGGAGCAGATTTCAACACTATTTGTTGATATTTATTAATTTTGGATTTGGTCTGGATTTTGTTGAAAACTACACTTAATTCGCTCTCATCCCAACCGGCAATAACAATGTGAAGGAATTTGCCGAAATAATTTAAGGCGATGTTCTTGTGCAGACAGCGGCAGTTTTTTCCTGAAGTACATGTTAGCTGAAATAATTTAATAGGGTAGTTTTAGTATTGAAATAGTATGGCTAGATAGTTTGTACGTCGAGTAAAACGTGAATTACCTGAAGGATGAACTCTTCCACCATTTCCAGGCGTATTTTAGTCGCGTACAAACATGTCGATCTTTTTACAAAAATTCCAAGTCGGTGGAAATGGTTTACCTTCATTGTAGCATCGGCTGGCGACTTTTCCTCTGACAAACAAAATGGGAGAGCTATTTTCATTCCTGCAGGACTTCTCACGAAGTTGTCTACAACACCACGCATCATTTTCGTCGTTATTGCTAATCGACTCAGGTCGCCAACTGAAAAAATTTAAATTTTTGGTACGTTTTCTAGATGCATCGTTTTTACGGTTAAGTTCAGTAATATTTCAATCGAAAAATGCAACAGTTGAGGGTGGTTGATAAAAATTTTTTGAACGGGAAAATATAAATCACGAAGCACTAAATAGGAAGAATAGCGGATTTGACTAACCTGATAAATAACTGAGCACCAGATGGAAAATTTCTACTGGTAACGAGTTAAAATTTCCAATACTGCTTGTTGGAGATATATTTTCGAGCCGACGCGATCGTCGACAATTTCTGGGAACTTTCGGCATTTAAATATTTTTCCTGTTTTTTAAAAAATTGTGGAAAAAATTGGATGTAAATAATCTCTAATATTAACTTGAACAACCGATCAAATGTTTCAGGTGATTAAAAAGGATTCACATCAATTTGTCGAATATTAAATATTATTACAACTAACTCCGAGAACAGCTGATTCAAAAACTACTCTCAGTCGTCTAATTTAAGAAAGATAATCCGTAGTCGAAGCGCCGTTGTTTAAAAACAGTAAAATTAAAAAAATATCAAAATAATTCAGTAAATAATATTTTTTGTAGTTTTTTTTTTTTGTAAAAACGAAATAATGTAAAACTTCTATTTGTGAATAAAGTATATTTTTGTTTGCAAGTAAAAAAAAAGTACCAGTTAATGACGCTAGGTTATGTGACGTCACCGGATTGGAAAATGGCCGCGTTGTGTTTACCAAAATTACAGCCTGCGCTAAGTCGTGAGTTTTTAATATGCTTACGATTAAATTCATGCGAAGTGAAATTTTACAAGGGTTAGAACGGTATCGATTAATTAAGTGCAACAAATTCTTTGTACCTGAGCTATATTTTTCGTTAGTTGTGAGGATCCAGAGCGAGACATCACAAAATATTTGCTACCGTTATTTTCAGTGATAGAGAGATAAATTGAATTCTCAACTTGTGCATATTATAAAATTAATATCTAAAATTAAATTTAATTACAGGTATTTGTTTATTATCATCGTGTCACGTTCGTCATTACAACGAAATTGGAGTTGAAACTGCAATCAATGATCCTGGATTTTCTAAATTAAAACGTGGACGCGGAGGACGATCGTCCTTCAACGGTGTAGTCGCAACTGTTCTTGGATCGACGGGATTTATTGCTAGATACGTGATCAATCAGCTCGGTTAGTATAAAAAATGAAATCCGACCTTCGACATTCTGCTAACATCGATTACAGGTTTAAACTCTGCCCATATATATTGACAGCATGCCTTTTATTTTCAAGGAAAACAGGGAACGCAGGTGATCATCCCTTATCGCGGAGATCCCTACGACGTTCTGCGATTAAAATGTTGCGGAGATCTAGGACAAGTTCTTTTCTTTGTACGTTTGAAAGCTAAGAATATAATTTTGCGACGTGATGTATAACTCTTAATATTCAATGCTTGCAGCCCTTCAACTTGAAAGACGAAGATTCGTTGAGAAAAGTGATGAAATATTCGAACGTCGTAATCAATCTGATCGGCAGAGATTTTGAAACTCGGTAAGTCGACAGTTCGGAAAAAGAATGTGGTGTAAACATAAAGAGCACGGGCTAAAATTTTAATAATTGCATATTCTTCATCGTGTTATTGGTAAAATATCTTTTATTAAATTAAATTACTTGTCTTAATGTGATTACAATACCACAACAACGATGCTAATATTTTATCACAATTTTCTTCATTTTCTTTCCAATTTATATGTTCGCAGAAATTTTACATACGACGAGGTGCATGACGTTGGAGCTCGTCGAATTGCTCGCATTGCTAGGGAGAGTGGCGTTAAAAAGTTAATCCACCTTTCATCATTAAATGTTGCTGCAGCTGCCCACGGTGTCATCTTACCGGGTGGATCCAAATTTTTAAGCTCCAAAGTGAGTTGTTATTTTAATGGTCAAGAATTCTAAACCAATACCGTTAAACTAAATTACTGACAAGATCACGGAGACAATTCATATATTCTATATACCGATTCATTTTGTAGCATCGGGGTGAATTGGCAGTCAAAGAAGAGTTTCCCGAAGCAGTAATAATTCGTCCAGCAGAAATATATGGACAGGAAGATCGCTACTTGAGATATTACGGATCAGTTTGTAAGTTTTTCACGGCGATTATTGGTAAATTTTTTTAATTTCTATATTTGTATTATTTTTTCATTTAGGGAGGCGAGAAATAAGATATATGCCTCTGTGGAATAAAGGAAATGGAGTTATCAAACAACCAGTGTTTGTAAGTAAATTAACCAGTAAATTTATTAAAGTTCACAAGATTGATCAACGCTTTGCACTGTTCTTAGGTTAGCGATGTTGCTAAAGGAATCATTAACGCCATTTTCGATGATAAAGCTAACGGGAAAACATTTCAAGCAATTGGGTGTGTTTAAAATACTTCGCTATATATATTTTATCGATGACGTGCCGTACACGCATAATATTAATATTATTTGTTATTTTCTCTCAGTCCCCGCAGATACGAGTTAGGGGAATTAGTCGATTGGTTTCATCGAGTGATGAGAAAAGGACCCGAGTGGGGTTACGTGAGATGCAATATGAAATACGTGCCCTCTTTTAGGTTAATATATATGTTTTTGAGACGCGTGGTTTGTTAAAATATAAAATTAATGTTGCAGAATGCGAGTGAGCTTTGTAAATCGATTCGCTCCATCTAACCCAATTTTAATTTGGGATAAAATCGAAAGAGTAAGCACGCGATCTTTACGGAAATTTTGAGATTAAATATTGTTTTATCTCATTTTAGGAACATACTACTGACGTAGTTTATTCTGATCTTCCAACGCTCGAGGATCTTGGAGTTGCTTTGACGTACATGGAAGATCAAGTTCCGTGGGAATTGCGATGGTATCGTAGTGGGTTGTATTACCAGGAGGAGTTGGGAGAATTCCCGGATCCGGAACCTCCAAAAGTTGTACCTATCTAGTTAAAAGAATAATTTCGTAGTTTGTTCGATTAGTAGGATTTGTACATAAAATCTAGCGGAATAAAATCTAGATCAGATTCGATTGCCTAATGTTGTTAAGAGATGGCGTTGCGTTCTTAAATAACTCCAGTATAACAAGCGATAAACGTGAGGTCATCGGACGTAAGTAATCGCAAACCAACGTCATTACACAGATTAGGTGGATAGAAAAATTCCAACGAGTAGTTAAAGTTGACATCAATTTTTAAAAAGCTTCGTTTTGGAAGTTGAAGTACTTGTAAGACGCGGAAAGATGTAGTTAAATGTTTACCGGTGTTAATTAAGCGTCGAGAAGTCATTTTAAGAGTAACCAGATTTATTTAAAAATGGAAAATCAGATTAACGCCAGTTTACCCGATTCGTGGAGTTTAGCTGCAACTCGGGACGGAAGAATTTTCTTTGTAAAGTAAGCGAACAAAATCTTATTCACGGTATTTAATTAACAAATTTCGAAGAGTGTAATTTTTATTTACTCCAACGTGTTTTGTGTATTTTTGTTTCGTGATAAAGTGATGTATTGCGTCAAACAACGTGGCTTCATCCTGTGACGAAAATGCCGATCGCAACGGGCCATCAACGAGTTAATGGTGATTTCATTCGTTCGATTTAATTGCCGTAATTATATAATAACTCGGTGCTTGATATTCCAGATTTACCTATCGGGTGGGAGCGTGGGATCAATTGGGACGGTTCGCCTTATTACATTAAGTAAGTATATAATCATCGAATTGTCATTTTTCTTTTTCTTTTTTTGTCACTGGTTATTTCCCAGCGTGATTTTAAACTCCGCATCACGTAATGCTATAAATTTATACATTTGTCGCGTATCTACCAAATACCAGCAGATACAGCTGAGTGAAATATTAGATAGCTATATCAAGTTTAATTAGTTAGGATTCTTATCACTGAATTAGTGATAAGTTCATACATCTACGCTACCGGCTACTGCGTGAATGGTATAGGATATACTGTACATTAATGTTATTTTTGGCCTATGTAATATAGCGCTCACTGGCGAGGAAATTTGGTAATAAATAATAACGATACGGAGTGGTCTGGTGGCAAAATGCGTAAACATATTATCTGCATTGTGATTGTGGAATTTGTAACTGGTACAAACAACGTCTTAAAAGGGTCTTTTAAATTACACACTGCGTACAAACAATGATGTTTAAGGTAGATAAAGTACCGTAGAGTAGTTTAGTGAAGTTTTTACTATACAAACCTAAAGATATTTTTCTTATCTTATTTTTGTTGATTTAGTTTTTTTTCTCCCTCCTCCTCCATATTTTTAGCACGCGGGAAAATAAATAAAATTTACATTAAATTTTAATTTTACCGCTCGACGGCAGAGTGCGTTGCTTATTGATCAATTATTGATTAATTTGTCCAGAAGTAACTAACGGATAATTAATTACAATATTTTACGACTGACCAATGAGAAAAGAGTAAAAATTTTTTTTTTTTTTAATTTTCATGTATTTTTTTTTATTTTTACTACTATATCCGCCATTTTGTCAATGGTTCCACGAAGAGATGGTAGTGTATTTTCCACGGGGAAAATATCGTATTGCAACCTGAAATACTTTAGCTCAAATTTCTTTTCACCGTCTGTTTGCATTTTTCCACCGTAAATTTTCCGCTTTTTCACCACTATTTCTACGTTTACCCACATTTTTCTATTTCCCAAAAATATAATCGTCCAAAATGGAATTTATAAAACAGCTTTGTTGTGTTTATTACAGGTAAGGTTCGGTGAATGAAGGCTACGTTCCTTTATTAGGTTCAATGAACCTCGGAGATGATTTTTTCTCTTCAATATTTATTTATTTTTATTATCGTTGTTGGCTCGTTTCGAGATTAGTTATTTTTTTTCTTCACTCGCGAAATTTAAATACGAAAAACGAGTTTGGTTGGAGGTTTGTTTGAGATTAGCAGTTTCCGTGACCCCATTTTGACCTTCCCTCAAGCTGAGGTGGGTTCCACAAAGAGAATTTTCCGCGGGAAAGAATTTTCACATGATGTGTTTGGTCTCAGGTTTGTTTTATTTACATTTCAGTTAGTTGATGTTAAGTAATTAACTAATTAATTAATTTCGCATTACATCCGTTACTTAAGATTATATCTCGTGTGACGTAAGAATTGTACGTTTGAAGTATGAACACTTTGTCAAGAAATTAGACTACGAGTTAGTTTAAAGCGTTACTTTTTTATTTTACGATGATTAGTTTATTACTCGGTGTTAATTATTAGTTATTCTACATTATTTTAAGTTAAAATTACTATACGATGTAGTGGAATGCAGTGTGGTTTCGTGACAGTTGGTAATTCAGAATATATTGATTTGATTGAAGGAAATAATTGCGGAAATGACGTTTTTGTTACGGTTTAAACATTACGAGTTCGCGTAACGTAAATCACGCTCGATTAAAACTGACTTCTTAAATTATGACTTACGACGGGTTTATTAAATTAACCCTCGACAAGCTTGTTCGAATTTATCTTGTAAAATAATTCTTCGCATTCCATTCCATTACTTCTTTTATCTTTATAATTAAGTCTCAAGTACAATGAGTGACATTGCCGAGTTCTTGAATGTAAACTTAATTTTTCATTCGGTTATTTTTAACTCGAGCTTACCCGTGTGAGTTTCCTTGAATTTTTTTAAAATCTTTTTTTCTATCTCATATTTTAAGTTTATTTTTATTTTTTTGGTTCATTGAACTTTTCTAAAGAATTTTGAGCCCGAGGATTTGTCCTTTGAGTAGTCGATTTAAAGGACGCCTTTTTTTCTGAATATTTTTTAATTAAGTAATTTATATATGCTTAATTTTTTTTGCAGCCACAATAAACAAGAAACGACGTTGAATCATCCAAATAACAAAGAAGTTACTTCACAACCCAAAGCTGAGTAAGTTTCCGTTTATACTCAAAACCTTGAATTTTAAAACGAATATTTTTTCAAACCTAAATTTCTTTGATTTTAAGATACTGCGAACCTCCGACCACACCGCAAAAAACGAATATGGAAGTTAACCGGCGAAGCGTGAGTTTGATTATCCATCAGACGATAAAAATAACATAAAATAACGCGTTAAAGTTTGTTGCCTTTTATCCTTTACAAAAAATTAGCCGAAAAAGAAAAAATCGACTAATGGGAATCAAGTTCGTAGTCCGATCGTCAAGCGAACTAATCAAGCGCCAGTGATGATGCAAGGATGGTTGTGGAAACAAGGAAGCGACGCGTTTATGAGATGGAAAAAAAGGTGGTTCGTCTTGGCGGATTTTTGTTTGTTTTATTACAATGGTAAGTTTTAAATTTAATCCACTTGTAACTGAGAATTTGAAATTGATATTCTTGAAATTATTGTTGTTGTAGGACCGGAAGAGGAAAAAGTGTTGGGTTCGATTTTACTTCCGAGTTACGAAGTGAGTTCGTGTTCGAACGACGGTAAAGTAAACCGAAAATTTGCGTTTAAGGTAAGGATTAATTCGGATTAGTGGTTATTTTTATCTTTTAATAAAATGTGGACGGATTGTGGTTTTTATTTTAACGCTAAGTTGGAACTATCGTCCGAAGCTAACGTGGTGGGTGCTTTAAAAAAAATTTTCGATCGTAATATTTAGTTTAATTTCGAAACCGCGATCTCAATTAGCACTTTCGCGAGCTAATTAACTCGACTAACGGTTTAACACCACGATCCCGTTTACAGCGGATTAGGCGTGGTTAGTACCGTATTATAAATATAAAAACAAAAAAATTTTTTTTAATCACGATAATAATTAAATTAATAATTAGAGCGTGTACTTGGCTCCTGACCTTGCCGTGGGAATAAATTGTAATCAGATTCATTATCCGTTTTACTTCCCTAGTTAAACTTAAACGTCTGTTCTCAAATTATTTATCTATACCACACTCGCGAAATTGTACTTTATATTTTATTTAAGAGGTCGTTTAATTTTCTCGCGCGGTTTGGTTTATTTTCGAGTTTTGCGATCGCGGTTATTATAACGAATTTTGAATGGGAAACGATATCGACGGATGGGGAATATAACGGTTTGCGTTATTAAATTTGTACGTGCGATTCTTGTTTATTTCACGTTTAGTTGGAGCATCAAAATATGAGGACCTATTACCTAGCAACCGAAACGGAACCGCTTTTTCAACAGTGGATTAACGTCATCGCGCTCGCTACGTTACTTCAACGAGAAGCGAGGTAAGAATATATTTCTTTTATCGTCATAAAAATATTTGGTGGAAATCTTTTATTCCTCTTTTATTACCCTTAACGCGGTGCAATAAAAAATTTAATGTATTCGAGATATACTTTTTGCCGTTGAATTCGTCCTTATCCGTACTTCACGTAGCGAAAGCGCCGTAGATCAATGCCCCAATTCACACGTCGTAAATTAATTCACCACTATCGCGTAATAACCGAAAATAGAATGTCGTTATCCGAACGGCGGGTCTTTAATGCGCCTAACGTGAATTTTTCTCCAGTTTCGTGATATTCAGATATTTTAAACACCCATTCCGTCGAACGATTTTCACCTCGTTAACGGGGACCAGCTGTTTCGTCAATTAAGACGCGATACATTTTCCCCCAAAGTTGCCTTTATGCTTATACGTTAAAACTTTTCGAACGCTAAAACGTTTAGGTTAATGTCCCGTCTCTCGTACTTAGAAAATTTTCTCAGACTAGTTTTTAAAATACAGCGATGCGTACGTTAATCCCCGTTAACGACCGCTACTTAAAACTTCGTGGACGTAATCTGAATGGAATGTTGTTAATTATTTATTTAGTTACTAGGGAGTTGGAATTTTGGTGTCGTTAAGGTATTAAATTTGTGAGGATCGGGTTCCCCAATCAATTAGAATTTAGGTTTTTTAACATCTGCTCTATTGATGCGGGCGTCGTAAAAAGGGTCGTTTTTATAGAGACCGGAAAAAAAGTTTATCATTCGTTGGCGATCTTATTACGACTGAACTGGTAGTTCTGAGAATGCATTAAGAATCACCGGCAGTAAATTCACATTTTTACGGCGGTCGTTCGAGTAGAACGAAAACGGGTGACAAAGAAGGAATTGTGCGTTCTCAACGTCGTCGTCAGTCGAAGGTTGAGTTTGCGTTTTCTTTCCCACAGTGTGGTTTTTTCTCTCGGAATAAGCTTCGAACGTGCTCATTCCTCATTTCGAAGGCGGCCACTGTAATTGTATCCAAGGCCATTTCGTCACGAACCAACTGTTCGTTGATAATTAGAGAATTTTTTGTTTTTTGATATATTTATTTTGATAACCGATATTTATTTATTTTGATTATTTATTCAGGAAATCGTAACCGTAGGTACGAATCACGGAAAATAAACGAAACTTAGAATTTTCTTTACGAAATAACCCTTCTGTCCATTAGGCGAAAAGTAATTTACTCTAATCACGCAATTACCGGTACTTTAATTCCGCGCCGGAATAAAACGATTGCATCATTGCGGTAAAGTTAACTAGTGTGGTACGAGCGTTAATAGTAGTTATGTCCAATTAACAACGACTCAAACATTCCCATCGGGTGTGGCGATAGTACAGTATTAACTGAGATTTCTTCGGTGTCATTCAACGTTAGGTACCTCCAAACGGCTGGTCTGTTCCCAGTCGAGTAAAGATAAGATTGTCAAATAAAATAATCGGGAATTGTTTATGATTTGGCAGTCGGGAAGAACGACTGGAATCGATACTCGTACGACCGGAGGTAGAATATCATTCGGTATCGCAGTATTCCGGCAACGAAGACGAAGATTCCGGATTTACGTCATATCATTCGAGGAGATACGTGGGGTCGCCAGCTCACGACGGTAAGAAAATAAAATAAAATTTACTTTAATGCAAATTTTGGTTGGTTTTTATGTCGGCGTTTTAAATTTCTTTCTGTTACGACGAACCGAAAGCGAGATAATAAATATTAAATTATACTCTGGTACGTTAACGACGACGACTTCTGGCGGAATATCGACGCTCTTTAATGTTTTCTTTTAGTATCACCGCTTAATGAAATTTAAGCGACTTTTAAAAAAAAAATTTAATGACGATGAAATTAATGTTTCAGAAAATTCTCCGCTCAATGGAAGCTTTTCTTCGGAGCCAACTCGCGTTCGTTCTCAACCCGCTTATCGAATGCCGGAGAGCGGTTATTTAGGAAATGCGGAAAAATACCCCAATTATTCTCCTCAAAATGGGAGCATGTACGCTCCACCGAAACCAAAACGCATGCAGCAACTAAAACCGGAACAATATCATTATCCTATACCGAATAAAGCGGCGGAGTACCACGGATATCCGAAGGATCGGTACCCGCCCGAAACGGTCGCGGTGTTGTCTCGGGCAAACCGAAGCGTCCCGCAGTTGACGAACGATGATTGGGGAGCGCAAGTAAATTACGGATATTCCGAAGGAATTCAACCGGAAATGGAAGAGTACCGCAACGTAGCGCCGAATCTTTCACCCAAGATCCAACCCGAGTATCAGGATCAGTACGATCCCGCGGTGTTACGAGAGAAGGGACATAAGATTTATCACATGCAACGTCCTCACTCCGCGAATTTTCTCGAACAAGAACCCGAAGTGACGCGAGTAGTGATGAGAAACAACGGTAAAGTTGGAAATAGAAATCGACCGAAATCGAGCGGAGAATCGTACATGGAACCGGATTACTGGGATCAAGATGGTGCGTATCATCAACCTCCACCTCACACGCCACATACTCCTCACGCTGCATACCCGGAAATGTGGAATTCGCGACCCCCTCTACCGGATATGGCGTACCGTTCGTCTCAAGAATCGTTTCCCAGACCGGGAAGTCAAGTTCGGGAATCCAGACCTACTAACCAAGGCCAGGAACCTGTAGGAGATGTTCAGTTTCTACGTTCAGCGAGCGCTCGTTTGGCCTCGTCGGGTCCTCAGCACCCCGCGAATTCCGGAGCGTTGCAGCACGCGGAGGAGGCGAGAGCCAATCAGCAACGCGAGGAATCGATGAAAAGATTGCTGGAATGGAAGCAGAGGATGCTACAGTCCCCGTTGACGAAAAAGGCGAATCAACCTAGAACGCCGCCGTTAACGCCGAAAAAGACGACGGAGAACGATATGAAATTGAAAGGAGTTCCGATGAGAGTTGGTAAATGGATGATGTAAATTTTTTTAAGGAGTAGTGAATTAATTTTTTATTTTATTTTTGCTTGTAGAAAAAACGTCGATGCTTCAACGATATCGGAATAGTTACTCGTCGGACGACGAGGGTGAGTGTCGAGTTTCACGTTTTATTTTATTTAGAAGAATTTTTTTCTACTTGGTTTTAAGTTTTGGTTTTAATAATTTGAATTGTCGCATGTTTGGTTTTGGGTTTACATTTCTGTGCTATTCTTCATATATAAATAATTTACGCGGTTCGAACGAAAATTTAGGTCTTGAATTATTTACGAATTTTCTTCGGATTACAGAAGTAGTGTTTAAATATTTGATTACCGTTATTCTTGAATGGAAAGTAAAGTGTTTTCGGGGTGAAACACCAAGTTATCGATTGCATTACCCTAAAATAAATTTTTGGAACAGAAAAATTGCGTTGTATTTACATCGGACGTAAATTACGGACTAAATTTTTCGTTCGAATTAACTAAAAAAAAAGTGATAAAAGTGTAGAAAAGTAAAAATAATTCTTCGTAAACTCGAAAGAAATAATACTGCTACTTCCGTTCAACCCCGCCTGCTGGGAATTCTGCGCCAGGAAAACTAATTGCATGATAAAACATTTAAATAAGACGTAAAATACAAAACGAAAAACTAATCTCGCTCTAAAACTAACCTTATCAATGAATGAAAAAGGTGCGAACAAAAAATTCCAAAACGAAACAAAAAACAAAATGGTTGTCTCTTTTAAGATTGTTTGGTAAAGGGAAACCGAAGGCGTATGCGCAGATCCACGCAGGCGGGGAAGAACCGAAAGCAAGAAGTGGAACCGAGATCGAATTACGTGAATTTGAGCGAGATTACGATCGACAAGAAGACTTTCAAAGACTCGGGCGTTCAAACGGCTTTCCCCATCGAGTATTCCGATTCCGGGTACGACACTTTGAAAATGGAAACGAAGCAAGTTCATAAAATGGAAATGCACAAAGATTGGAGATCATCCAAAGAACACCCGGAGCTGAGTGAAGAGTTGCCAATGACGTTCGATTGGCGTTTTAAATCGAAACGCGATGAGGAGTTTAGCTACCCGATACCTATCGAAGCTCAAGTAAAGTACAATCGAGTTTTGGAAGACGAAAAACGCATGCCGAGCATTAATAAAATGGATGCGGTGGACGGCGGTCGGATTTTCGACCCCAGTGGAAATCGTCATTCGGATGGTGTCCGCGAAATCTCTCGGCTGTACGATACGTCGGAAGAATTGTACAAGACAAAAGCTAATTTGTTCGACGGAGTGCAGTGGGAATGTGGGAGAAATACGAGAATCATCGATCATGATTATATCGAATTGTCAGAAACCACGTCCGGAGGGACATTCGCTAAGGCTGGGAGAGATCAAATATCTTCGTCGTCGTTGAAAACCGACGCTTCGTCCCAGAGTAAGAGCCAATTTGGTGACTTAAAGACCGAGATTAAGCGCGAAAATTCAACGTCGAAATTCCAAATCGATTCGGATGCGTCGCGGAATAAGTCGGAAGTCGTTGAAAATTTATTAAAACGAAAGGAAATTCCACCGAAGAATATTGTTCAAGATCGCATTAAAATTTTCGAAGCAGCGAGCGAAAACAAAACCACGACCAAGAAAGATGAGAACTTAATCTTGACGAACGGAGCTTTGAAATTATCCGGGCCAGCGGGTGGTTTGCCCGTGGAAGAATATTACATACCGATGAGTAGTGGATTAAAATCGTGGCTATTCGACGATTCCGTATACGTGCAAATGGACGACAAAGCTAAAATTTTGGATAAATCATCCGAGATCGGATTACGGCCGACTGACGTAGATCAAAAGCTGAACGGAGAAATTGAGATAGATTACGATATGTCGCCTTATAAAACCGATGGATACGAACCGATTTATGCCGAATTGGAACACCCCGTTATCGACGCTCAAGACGACGTCAAAGCCGAAATTCAGGTTTACGAAAATTTTCGGTCGATGTCGATGACGACGGCTGTGTCGATACCACCGGCGCGTCAGTCCGAATCTTCCGACGCGGACGACGAATTCGAAGTTAACCAGTGTCGGTTTAGCATGTCGGATAATTTTCGACCGGCGTCGTACTTTTTATTGAAAGATTATCGACAAAACGGAGATTCGAGCGACGAAGAGTTGGATTCTCCGCCACCGATACCACAATCTCCACCGCCGTTGGAGGATTTAGATTTGGATTTGGATTTGGATTTAGATATAGAAAATACCGCGTCGAACGATAATTCAAACTCGTCACTTCTGTCGAATTACAAATCCGCACCGAATCCAATTTCACCGTCTCAAGACGACTCTTCAGTATTGCCATCACCATTTTTTAAAATGGACGGTGATTTGAATTATTCCTACTACAGAGTTTACGACGACGAACCTCGTTACGCTGAATTGAAACCATCCACGATTCATTTAACTAAATTTAACGACAACTCGTCGTGGAATTCACCGCCATATTATTACTCCGACGTAACCTTAGATCAAACTCATTCACCCGGATCCGGATCCAACGTATCTCGTTCACCGAATCAGTTGAACAACTCTCGAGACGTGAATATAAATTCGAATAAAAAACAGAATGTCGGACGTAAAGTGAATATGATCCAACCGCTATCAGAAACCGATATCGGTTCCACCGACGGCAGTTTGGAAATCGACGCCAACATAATAGACTGGATCGAAGCTAAAAAGTGTGATTCTGGAAAGAACACGTACGAAAATCTCGTACCGAATTCGAGGAACAGCGACGAAGAGCGCGAAAATTTTGCTGCCGAAAAAAGACATTACAACGGTGACGCGTTGGAAGACGAGGATAACGACGAAGAGTTTGTTTCTGAGACCAAGGAGTACGGTGATGGTTTGGCGTTAATTTCGAAGGGTAACGTCGTAAACGAGGGGAAAAAATCGAACACGTTGAAGTTAAGGGGGAGCGTCGTTGGTGAGGATCGGAATTCAAGACGAACGCGGTCGTTAGAAGATCTCGCTGAAGCTGAGATGAGAGCTTTGAATGAGAGAACGACTGAAGAGTTTGACTGGCGGGATATGAGGAGATTGAGTAGATCGTTGGATCATTTGTTTGAAATCGACCGTGAATCGTTAAGACAGTGGGATATGATGTCGTCGGCGCCTTTGTGGAGGATAATGACGTCGAGTGGTGCAGTTAGGAATTGATGTCACTTAATTCCATATTTCCGGTTGTTATTATTAGAATGTAAAATCGTGATTATTTGGTCCCCTCTTGCCTACAATTTGTAACGTTGAAAAGAAAATCGAGAAAGGCGTTAAAACTGAGGTCACATTCCAAATTTAAAGTTCAGGGTAATTCCGTATTCGTTCCGGATCCGTCCATGAATTTTTTAGATGCTTTTACAATTTTGTTACTGTGTTTTTTGTTGTTGTTGTTATTCTTGTTCTTGTCGTGTTTAATATAGATCTGATAATTTTCAACTAGTTTACAAAGCTTATTTTGAATTTTTTTCTCATTTTTTGGGGGGAAGATTTATTATCTATTAATTTTGTACGTTATTTTAGGTAATCTAACGCTGCTATATATAAAATAGAATATTTTTGTAAATGGTGTACACTTTTCTAAAATTTACAATGTGATATAAATAAATAAAAACTTGTTGCACTCGAAGAAACGACAAAAATTGATTAAAAAAGGAAATTCGATTATTCGTAATAACTACGTACTTGACTTTTTTTTATCCGTAGAGTCTGGTTCAGGTTCCGTGAAAATTGATTTACGAAGAAAATTAATCCGCGAAGAAAACAATGTGTCCGATTCGGAATTGCAATTACGCAATAACGTAAGGGTTTTAAAAATTCATGTCTCGGAAGGATTCGTTCGTTAATTTCACGTGTATTATTTATTTCAGGCCGGAAAATTAAGCAGTTCTCGGTGGAGCATATCAGCCGGCGACTTGTTAGGAAAGACAGTTGAGTAACGATTTTATTTATAATTTAAGAACTAATTTTCCGCAGTAATCTAATCCTTAAAAATTAATGTTACTACTTTACGATTCACGTTGTTACGAATTCAAATTTCATAACCGGGATTTAAATTTTGTGTTGAATCGCTTAGCACGAAGAATTGATATTGCTGTTGATTCAATTGCGACGAACTCAATCGGGATTGCAAAAGGCGATGGATACGTGTAAAGTTGAATTGGAAGGAGAAAAACGACTCATGCAGATGTAAGAACACATAAATTTTATTGATTTATTTTTTGTTAATTTTCTTGTTATACTTACTTTATTTAGTGATATTAAGAATAGGAGAATGCATAGTCAAAAAATTGAAGAATTGACGGAACAGTTGGAAGAATGTTCGAAACAGGTTAGAATAAAATTTAGATTTGTATAAAAAGCAGATTAGTCAAGTTTTGTATATGATTTGATTTAATTTTGTAATTTTCAGTGTAGTTTTATCATTTTAGAAATTTTGTTCGATGTTGTATTTTTATTTCGTTATGTCGTTTTATTTTTATCGTTTATTTTGTTTGTTTTATTTTAGTTTGACGTTAATAATCCTTTGATTAATTTGGTTGATAATATGGTAAAATTGGGTAATGTATACGGGGGACGTGAAGCTGGGGCGCACGAGCGTGAGGGCGACGAACGAGATCGCGGTGGAAATTTATCGATGAACGAATTCAATCAACAGTTGCAAGAAAAACGATTGGTTAACGAACAGCGCGATTTGTGGGCTCAAATCGCGCCCGATCAGGGGGAATTACAGGTCTGGTATTGACGATCGGTCGCTTTTATTTTCAATTCTTATCTTTCTTTGTGTAATCCTGCTTTTTCTCGATCGATTTTACTTTTGGCTGTTGGTGTTAAATCGCGTTGATTCGGTGATTTTTCAGGATAAACTGGACAAATTGATGTATTTGGACGCGTGTTTACAACACGAGAGTGTAGTTTTGAACAATTTACAACAAGATAAAGAAATGTTGGAGAAGTCGTTGATTTCGCTGAAGAGTCAACAAAGAAATAAGAATGAATTAGAAAAGGAGAAGATCAAGAAGCAACAAAAATTAATCGAAAAAGAGCTCGATAAAGTACAAATACAACTAATCAATACCACGAGGGTAAGTTTCTTAATTTAGGCTTCGTCAATTTTATTAATTAATAAAACTTTAATCGAATGAAATTAGAAATTAGAAGACACTGCCAATGAAAATGCCAAAATGGAAAAAGAAATTTTGATACTACGACACAAAATTCAACAAACTCTGAAACGAGCCACGAATTTAGTATCACCGGTCGCGTGCGAGGTAAAGAAAAAAATCTTCACTTTTGTTTTTTTATGGACTGTTGGTAATATTACGTAATAACTCTCAAGGATACTGAGACCGTGCAATTAAAAGTACAACTCGAACAAGAACTGGCTCACGTTCAAGAAATCATGGACGAATTGTCGAAAAAACGGCGTGAAATTGTCGGTTCCTCTAAACGTCCGAGTGCAACCGGCGTTCAAGGAGGTGTTCCGCTCCCCGGAAGAAAACTTCAAAGGAGTACCTACCTCGAAACGGATCTTGATACGATGCATACTAGAGACGTTGTTGAATCTGGAAATCCACTCGAAGTTGCGTTCGATTCTGGTAAAAAAAATTCCCACGCTTTTTTTTTACATAGAAGTCACATATCATGACTTTTGCTTGTATTTTTCAGATGACGTAAGTGATTCGAAGGATGGCAAAGAATCAGTACCTATGTACGTAAATTCTGAGACGATCGGCGATGTGGTGAGTTTTGCGCTGAAGGTTAAATCTCAATCATTATTGGTTTTATCTAACGAAATATTTCTTCGATACAGTTAACAGATTCGAGTGAAACCTTAAATGACGATTTTTATGATATTAACGAAGCTGATGATAGAATGAAAAGATTTTATGGTAAGCAAATTCTATATTTTTTCGCATTCGTGATTTACTTTAATAGAAAGTGATGCATTAACGTGAGTCACAAATCAATGTAAAACCAACATTTAAAAATAATTGTTGGATGGAGTATTTATCTAATTTTTCGTTTGTGTGATATTTTTAGGTATAATTCCCAGAGAGAAACCGGAGATTAAAACCGTACGAATCGTAAAACGCGAGTCCGAACGAAGAAATAAGGAGAGAGAAAAGCGAAAAGTGAATTACGACGAAACGCAACTTTCTCGAGTCATTGAAGAAGACGATGCGAATTACGCGGAAGGTACCGGTGAAACGATCACTGCATAATTCTATAAAATCGTAACATGTTTAATTTCCTGAAATTGTAAAATTTATTTAGAAGTACAGCTAACGGAATTCCAGCGATCGATGAGTTTACCTCGAAATTACGGTCGAGGAACAATTTTATCCATTGCCAGCAGCCCCGTACCACAGAGTGGTACTCCGTCGCCAGCGGGTTCTGCTTCAGTAAATAACAAACTCGCTTCTAACGTTTATTACTACAGGACTCCTTCTTTATCGGTACGTCGGTGCTAGTATTGCGATAATTATAGACCCGTGCATACAAGTATAAATATTAGTGCGTACCACTTACTTCGCTACGCGGCTTTAATTTTTTTTTTTTGGGAAATATTATTTGTTTTATTTTATTTCGATATTTTTGTACTCTGTTGTTATTACCCCAAATCCAGGCGATGGTACCAACTGCAAAGGAGCGTCTGTTTGGTAATACCAGTGGTATCAGTGGTACCAATGCTGCCGTGGATCCAGTACTCGACACCCCGCAATTTAAATCTGAAGCTGCACGTCAAATTGTAGCTGAAAGTGCATTAAATTTGTCGGGTGATAATTGGTCCGTACCAAACGGTGCGGCGGGAACCATCGGCGGTACTACTGGTACCATAATGAGACGAAGGTACAAACGAAGACATAATACCATCAGCAGTAGTCAGCCATTGATACTAGAAGCTGGGCCTCCCAAATTGGTACGACAACAAAATCTAATATGAAATAATTTACAAAATGTATTTTATCGGTCTCCTTAAATGACGTGTACACATCGATTCCTTTTATGACTTTTGTCATTTCGTAACGACACAGCTTTTATTTTATCCGATAAGACTGTTTAGTTTCTAATTTGATGCGCATTTTAAGGTTCACGCGAGGTCGAGGGACGATTTGGACTTGGAAAGGTGTCTTCGTGCGGCGAATACTCCAGACGTGGTTAAGAGCACCATTAGGAAAAATGAAAATTTCGACGAATCCACAATCGACAGAGAAGTAAGAAGTCGTACATTCAGCTATGTAACGATGCCAAATTAACTAATTAAACCCTTCTCGCAGTTGGGCGTACCGCAAAAAATAGTGATTCCTGAGCGATATGTAGAAGAGGAAGAAGAGTTAACGCGGGAAGAGCAATTACACCGAATTCAAAAGGCGGAATCAATTAAGAAAATGCTCAGCGAATCGACTACGTAAGAAAATATTCGAGTAAAATTGTTTAATTTGACAAAGTAGTAACAATTTGTGTCTGATGTTACAGCTACGGAGATTTGTCGGAGAGTGACGTCAGCAACGCGAGTGAGACTTTGAAGAAGAAATTCGCGCAGGAAAAGAAACAACGGGAACAGTTATTGACGCTGAATCAGTTGTTGGCGCAAGAAGTAAAAGAACGAAGTAAAGCGGTTGCCGGTAAGCGGAGTGCGTCATTAAATGAAATTATTTTGTTTATTTATTTTTATAACCAAACTTATTTTTAGTAATTTTTGAAAACGAATTACCGGAAATTTGTCGCTTCTTTTATTCAACACATTTTCGTTTTATTATTTCTTTTAAATTAGTAATATTATTTTAACTCTTACTGTAATTAGTTACATTGTATTATTTTTATAGCTCACGTGACTCCTAAATTGTCGTCTGATTTGATTGATTGAGTTTGAGTAAGGTTCGATTATTATTATTCATTATCCTTGATTTATCGTTTCCTTACTGCAATTTTGTTTGTTTTCTTTTAATTCTGTAATTTTTTTTCCTTGGAGGCGGCTACTTCTACTTACTTACATTTCACTTCGTTACAAATTAATTCGCGTGAACGTCGGGTGCATTACGATTATATGGTCGTTGATTAATTTTTTACTCTCTGCAGAATCTTTTTGCTTCTCGTCATTACTGCTTAATCTTCAGTGTTCGTTAATAAGATGGACTTTCAAAATAATTGTGATTAACTTTCTTCGCTAAATGTTTTATCACGCTGCAATAACTTGGCTCATAACGTTACAGTCTCCTAAGATTGTACAATATCACTTAAATCGTTTCAGCTAAAGCAATGCAGAATCCGACGGTGGAAACCAAACGAGACGAAAACGATGACGAAAGCGAAGGTGATCTTTCTCCAGTGCGTCCACTGCCAACGATACAGCAACGTGAAAATTACCTGACTTAATTACAGATCGCGATGTGCCTTTGTATTACTTATCCGACATGTTTTTTTTTAATCGTAGCGATTTTAATTGAAGAGAAAATTTGTAATTACTGTATCTCAGGTAAATAATTTAATATACAAGACGACGCTGTTTTGGACACACGTCAGCTTGGTTGTTACAATAATATTTATCATCTTCCTGAATGTTAATTAATTAAATCCATCTTTAAAATGAAATGGTTGTGACAAATTAGACTTAACGAATTTTACAATCGTACCAATGCAAGATATTCAAATTATTACGAATAATGGCTTCCATGATTGTTGGCTTGAAAATTTTTAGATAAAATTATTATTGATGAAAATATTTAATAAATTAGTACGAAAATTTTAGGGCAGTAAATATATATAATTAGGTCGATCGTTGTATATAGTAGCCGATTAGCTTCGATTATTTGTAAATTAATATTTTTGTAATTTTATCGATCGATTGAGTTAGGTGATTAATTCATTGGAATTTTTGTATTTGTGGTACTTTATAATACTTTCGTGTTTGTGCGTGCGTGATTTTAAAATGAATTAAATGTGTAAACATATTTCTGCCTGTTTTTTTATTTATTTTATTAATTATTGTCTAAAGTCTAAAACTCAACGCAACACCACATACACTGGGAGTTTGCACCCTACAGCACTATTTTCAAAATGCTGTAAGGAGGGGTTTGCACCTTACAGCATTATTTTCAAAATGCTGTAAGGAGGAGTTTGCACCTTACAGCAGTATTTTCAAAATGCTGTAAGGAGGAGTTTGCACCTTACAGCACTATTTTTAAAATGCTGTAAGGAGGAGTTTGCACCTTACAGCATTATTTTCAAAATGCTGTAAGGAGAAGGTTGCACCTTACAGCACTATTTTCAAAATGCTGTA
>JAQIWS010000083.1:0-62390 GCA_034696085.1 Stigmatogaster subterranea
CATTTTCATTTTCGTGTTCTAGCTCAATTACATTTTCAATTTCACTTTCAACTTCGGCTACATCATCGATTTCCTGTCCATCTTTTTTCCTCTTTTTCCAACTCAGTTCTTGTTCGTCCGGTGCGGAATCATCGTGAAACGAATAACTCCGCGACGAAGGTAAAGCGTTCAACGCCACGACATTCATCACTTTCGATCGTTGACTTTTATTCACTTCGTCACTCGGAGACGTCATCGCCGCTCCCAGTTTACTTCTCACGTACAACGTCGGACTCGTTTGACTACTTTTTGGATGTTCAACCTCCTTCATCACTCGCGGTATATTCGCGGTCTTGCTCGCTATTTTTCCATCCGATTCCGAAACCGAATTCAATTTTAACTCATTATCCGTTTGTCTTCTATGCAATTTATAACTAATACTATCGCCGTTCGTCGCCCCGTTACCAACAACCGACGCTTTGATAGAATTTTCATCGTCATCATCGTCACTATCATTCTCTTCAACCCCACCGCCTTCAAAACCATCGTCACCTTGTTTGAGTTGTTTAACGGGACTCATCGTCATCTGTTCATCCAATTGATAAGAATCGTAGGAAATTGAGTCGTCGTTGTCATTTGGTTTGGATTCGGGAATAATTTCTTCTTCGTCTTCATCTTCATCTCGTATAGTTAGACTAATTGTGTTAGTTAAATAATTATTATTATCGTGATTGGAATAAAATAAACCTGTGCAGCGCCACTCCTCTTCATTTGCGTTTCTGTTTTTGTTGTCGTCACTTTGTTCGTTAACATTTAGTGACTCTTCATTTTGTAAACTCCCATTCAACACGAGCGATGACGACGATTTGTCAGCTCGTGACGATCTACCATCAACTTGGCTCTGCTGCGCGAGAGGAGGGTTACTGTCCTCACTCAAAGTGACCGAGCCGCACGAACGCGATGTTGGTGTTCCCATAGGAAGAAGAGGTTGAGCCGAACGCGACGTAGTAAATCCGTCGCCACTCACGCCACTATTAGGCGCACTCGTTTGTCGAAATGACTGCGATCTGAGAGACAGTGCGAAGGCCTACATAATTCTGCATACTGCATTACAACTCAACTAAGCGATTTTTATTTCTCACAAATAACTAGGAATTATATTTAAGCTTTTAGCGACTATCAAAGACTCACCTTTGAAACGGTTGCCGTTTGACGTAATTGTCACGAACATACTCCACGATTTGTTTGTGAGTTCGGCCGCTATACCTAAAACGGGATTTAACAAAACAATTATTTGACAATGATAACGGATTAATTTTAATATTTTTAATATTTTAAAACCTGAATGATGATCCTCGGCTAATGACCCGTGTTTTTTGCCTGGGCAGTTTTTTCACTGCGGCGCAACGGAAAAATCCGTGATGTTCCACGCACTTCTTCCAGAAGTTCTTGCACTCATCACGACCCTCGAAATAGAATTCCACTGTGTCCTTGTAGTATCCCTATTATGTTATAAAACAATACAACCCGTTAATTCCCACTATTCTCAAATCCCGAACCACAAAGTACAAAATTGCGTAATGAATTCTTAATTTTAGTTAAATAAATCATTACGGTAATTACCTCACCCTACAGACCCCGATCGAGCAGAGCAAAAGAGAAAAATTAATTAGAGTAAATTAAAATACATCGAATCATTCATTCCAATTAATTTAATGGAAATTGGAGAAAGTAGTTATAAAATTTTCAGTTTGTTAGGGTGTTACATTCATGTACCTGACATGCTGATCCAGACTCACTATTTGAGGGAGCCTGAGAAACGACAAACAAATTCACTCCGTCAACACAAATTTTAAGCTAACTACGCACTCGGCAACCAATATATTTAAAAGCTTTTTCACATTTATGTTTACATCTGATTCGGCTCCCGAACCGCTAACGAGATGTAAATAAAATGTGAATCAACTTTTACGTCGCATTGTATGGGCTCACAATATTCGAATCGATAATGATAGCAAAAAGAAATTCAAATTATATTCTCATACGTAGCCTTCTGGATGGAGTTTGAGGAGAAATCTCTTGCGTTTAAAGCTGAGTTTTCGGATCTTGGCCCAGGAAAAGGTGTTAATTTTCGTATTGTTCTGGAACACCAACACGCCCATATGAGCTATGGCCAAGTTTAAACAGACACCTTCGTGATCCTGAACAAACATAATAAAATTAGAGCACTTTAAAATAAATGTTTGCATGTGTTGCAGAATCGATTTAATTAGTTAATTTAAATAAACACTTACTTTAGCAGGGTGCATTTTTATACCATACAGCTCACACCTGCGGGCAGTCTCCAACAAATTCAAATCCGCCTCAGCAGGTGTTTGGCCTCTAGGTAAACAAAAAATTTCATTTTAGTCCTCGTGGTTTGTTGTTGACAAAAAATGACATAATTTACGTTACATGTGTCTTTTGTGGTTCTCCATAATTCTTCTTTCCATTTCTGTATCCTGATGTGGAACAAATTTATAAGATGACAAGTACGTGTGGTCTGGATAATCCTCAGCTACGTAATCCCCGCAATCAGCTTGCACAATATACGACGCCATCAACGCCGATGTGTTATCATTGCACTGAAGGACTCCATGAGCCAAATCGTATTTCATTTGAAGACAAAACAAATATCTATTTTTAAAAAATCAAAACAAATCATCGAATCAAATTTCATTCAACATTTTAACAGCGCTCTCATATTTCAAACTCGCCTCGTGTACTCTTCCTCTAATTGAGCTGGACAAGGAGTGTAAAATTTGACACAAAATCTGAGTTCTGGAGCTACTAAACTCAAACCTAACTGGCGATTCATTGGCTTTTCATGATCGAGCCAAAACTATTTTCACAATAACAAAAACAAAAAAACAAAATTTTTTAGCACGATAAAAAATAAATAAATAAACAAACAAACCTTTGAACCCGTCGAGTCGGAGTATTCGAGACCAAAATAATCGACCTCGAGAAGATTGAGCTGCTTGCAAGCTTGATCGAATAACACTTGTCCTAATGCTTTATGCTGCGTGAAAATATCAAATTTATCAGTTATTGGAAGAAGGATGGAAAATTCGATAAATGTCTCACTTGAATTTCAAATGTTACTGAACTTTCGTCTAACATAACAACAACAACGGATAATAATTTTCCGCATTTCTTGGCATCAGTATAATCGACCCCCGACACGGGAGTGGTGTCAGCTGCACTAATGTCCATCGAAGTGGGAGAACTGAGAGACTGAGGCACCGTCACGTTGGATGAACTCTCCATCATAATCGAATTTTTAGTTTGTGATTTACAATTTCACAATGGCCATGACTATAAAAAAATAAAATAAGGAGAAAATGGTTGATGAAATTGCGGTACTCGTTTTGAAATAGACATAAATTAAAAAATAAACAGTAAAAACGTGAGTACGTAGGAAGACAAACAGTCCTACGCAAACGCCTCGAGGTGAATTTGGCGTCTTATGACGAATAAGGTCAACGAAAAAATACAACCTTGATTCTAGGAGCTAACCAGGATATAATGCCGCGCGACATTACGTTAAATTTAATCAATAAAATGTTATTGCTTTGTAACTACTCTGGTAATTGAGGAAATGTATTGAAACGACACTTCACTATTTTTAATCAACGTCACGTGACGGTATTAAATCATTAGTAATGGTAATTGAACAGCAGAATTTTAGACAAATATGCGAAAAATTTAATTTCGAGTTTAAACTAATATGAATCAAACGTAAACCGCGCATACAAATGACAAGAAAACTCATTTTATCGTGACATCACTCTCGACCTTTGGCTCTACCTTAATCAAAAATATTCGTACCCAAAAAAACTACTTATCTCTACGAATATTTTCAGTACACTTAAACCACGAAAAATAAATTTCTAAAACTCTTTTACAAAATATTCACCACCTAAAAATAAATTTAACATCACCATCGTGAGAAAACCAACATTCAAATTTATAAGCAAAACCATAAAAAAAATTACTCCCGAGAATAAAAAACAAAGAGCTTATTACACCCACTACAAAATGTAGATAAAGAGTAAATGGGCGTTGTTCGCTTTAAAAAAGAAAGAAAAAAATCATCTTGAAACCTTTCCCATTACCCATTAAAATACCCAACTGAAACCACGCGCGGTTTTCATTAAAACTCACAAAAGCGATCAAACGTTTCGCTTAGGTAAAAGAGCAAGATGCGTAACGAGAGTATTAAAAAGATAACGTTATAGATAATCCATACCTACTTAGCTCAAACTATAGACTTGTATCGAAACGTACGACTACGAACGAAATGTTTTCACGGCGAAAAGAATTGCGGACAACGACGACTGAAGAAACCTGTAAGAAAGCAAGGTTGTAACTCAACTTTAAGTTTACGAGCCAATCGCCATTGAGTTTTAACGTAATTTCATCAATCGCGGTTAAACATGTGTTGTAGTGTAGCGATTTAGGTGAAAGAAAAGGAGAAAGCGTGTGGATAAACTCACCCAATGCACGATCAAGTAATAAATGAGAAGTAAAGCGAAAAATAAAAAAAATTTAACTAATGACGTCATCGTCAAACAAACCGAGCAACGACGCGTCGGTTGAAAGACTCGTTTTCAAAACTGGTTTTTAAGTCTTAACAATTTTATTAAATGACATAATTGAGTTTTCACAATAATTTCCGTCAAAAATAAAGCACGCAGCCTAACTGTACAGTTCGTTATCATATCAAAAATCGCATCGCACCAAGTTTTTTAAAAAATAAACGAAAGAGGAAAAATTCGAAACAAAGACCAGAGACGTTTAGCTATCACAGTAAAACTTGTTTTACCGCCTCTCGTTTTCTTTTCTCTCGTGCGAACAGCACGCGGACAATAGTTACATAAAAACAAAATATCTATGTTTTAAATTTATTAAAATATTAAATTAATTAATGGGTACTGAGGACGTTGTGCAACGCTTGTTGTTGCTCCTGAGACAACTGCGACAAACACGCTTGAAACAGCTCGCTGTTACTCTAAAAAATGACAATTTTTGTTAAAAAAATACATAATTTAACACTAAATACTCAAAACAACTTACCTGAATTTGACGTACGATATTAACCATCCTTCTGGTTACTTGCGCTTCTTGATCAATCGCTTCCTTTTCAAACGCTCCCGCCATAATACTCAAAATACGAGGTAAATTGGAATTATCCGTACCCAAGACAATGGGATGATTACTAAAGCATTTAATTTCAGGATGAGTTGAGTTGCGATTTCAATTTTTAACTGATAAAATATTTTACCCCTCGATTAAGTCGCAAAAGTAATTATAGACATGCGGTGCTTCGTCCTCGTCTTCCCATACAGGTAACCACGACAACCAGTGAGGAAGAAGTTCGTTAACATTCACTTGTGCATTGTTGTACTTCAAGATTTTTGTAATCGCAGCGATCGCATTCTCGGTGGAATTCACGTTTTCAGGCGTTCTCGATTCAGGATCGTTGATCATTTCCATCATGCGCGGAATTGATTCTGAAATAATATCACGTTCATTAAATTTTCTGGTTTTCAGTGAAATAAATATCATTTTCCTATTAACCTGCACACGCTTGAGCAAACCCATCTCCCCCGCACTGTCCAAGAACACCAAACCCATAAGCTGCAGCCTGTCTAACTTCAGAGCTTTTGTCACCGATCGAATGTAACATGTACGGAAGAAAATATTCTTGGTATTTTATACATGCAGGACCTCCGTATTCGATAACATCATCAAAAACGCAAAGTGCCCACTGACGGTCCGACCAAGGACGCTCCGACCCCTGCAAGAAATAAAGTGCGTAAGCAACTAAGCTTACTTTAATTTAAAATTCTGAACTTACCATCATTTTAACAAAGTGCAGAAGTAAGCTGTCGAAGTAGGTAAAAAATCCTTCTCGGTGAGACGCAAAAAGAGAATGAATGACTTCGGATACTTTGCTCAAAAGATACACATCTTCATCGTCCTATAAAATTTTTACAAACATGAAATCTTATCCTACAACCACGCAGAAATTTATATTTTACTTCGTCGAGTAAAACTTCTTCCACAACTTCATCGTAGTCTTCGTCTTTTCGTTTCTCTGAAATGAAACGATTATTATACAAAACAAAATAAAAATAAAGTTAAAATCTCTATTTTCACATACCTTGTCTGTCTTCAAATCTTTGAAAATGGTCCTTCAAAATTTTATCCAGCAATCTAATTAATTCGTTCAAATGCTGTTCGCTCAAACAACCCACACCTAAAAACTCGACAGATTTGGCAAGTGCGTGAAGTTCTTCCGACAACACCTCATTTTCTGGTTCAGCTTCGATTGCTTTGAACAGTTCTGGGCAAACGTACGCCCACATATCCACAACAAAATTCTGCCCGCGAATTTTAGCGCATTCGAGTAAGTACGGAATACTCTCAGCAGCAGCCACTCTCACTCGTAAAAAAATCACAAAATTAAAGAAAACAAACTAAAATTCACTCCCAAAATTGTTATTTACATTAAATTGCAGGTAAAAGGATATCATCGTGAAAGTAAAATTTTAGCATAGGAACCATTAACTTGACAACTTGCTCCGTATATTCAGCAAAACCTTCTTTCAGTTCGCGAGCGTAACAAACTAACATCTGACAAGCAGTAGCTTTGTCTTCGAGACCGGCGGTGCGAATTCCAAAATTCTGCTGTTCTCCCAGACTAACAAATTGCCAATCGTCGTCACCTTCAATCGCTTGCATATCATCGCCTGTTTAAAAAAAAAGTTATTTGGCAATTCCTTGCTACTTAAAGATTATAAAACAAGATAAACTTACTATCTAAGAGCGCTACTTCTGGTTTAAGTGACGCTGTTTTCATAACGGGACCCATCACAAGAGGCAAATATTTTTCAAAATGTTTCCCCATTATTTTACAGATTCTAGCCCACGCAGAAATCATGTAGGATATCTACGACACAAAAAAATTAGATTAAAATTAATCATTAGTTCGTAACGTTAAATTCAATTTTATATTAACCTGAGGATCGTCATCTGCTAATTCGGCATGTTCTGTTTGCGATTTTAGAAGCAACTCCATCACGTCGCTCGCGTCACTCATAAACTAAACGTCAGAATTTTTTTGTTGAAAATCACGTATTACAAACGCAAAATTATTATCATACTTTTTCTCTGCCAACGGCTAAACCGATCAAGCTAACGCATTCAATGGTTTTCCCCCGCAACAGACGTAGTTCAGGAACAGTTGCATTCTGAATAATGTACTTCAGACAAGGCATAAATCTAACGTAAAAATTGAATAGATTTTAACACACTAGCTCGTACGCTACTATTAGTTATAACTTGCCTGTCGTAATATGAAATAAATTTCTCTTCGGATGTATCAGCGACTGAAGCAATCGTCGTTATAACTTGTTCCAAAACTAATTTCGTCCCATTTTCGACTAACTAAATGGTATGCCACAATTAATATGTCTCTTCAAAAATGTAACGTCAAATAAAAACTACCTCTTGAAACTTTGAACTCAGCGTAGTCTCTAATCTACTCATAATGTCATCCAAGTATTGAGAAATTATTGTCTTCGGACAATCCTCGCTGAAATTGACCAAAGCAGCACCCGCGTGAGCCTGTACTCGCGGCTGCGCATTGTCGCCCATCAACATCAGCAAACCAGGAATTACCTACGTGAGCAGTTTTACCGTTAATTCATATTTTACAATTTAAAGACTATTCATCTAGTACTTTTTCGTGGAATTTCTTTTCAAACACCGGCGCGAAATCAGTAGACATTTGTCCAATTGCGTTGCAAGCAGCGTAACGCACACGTGGATGCTTAAAAAAAATAGTTGTAGTTTAATAATAAAATTATAAAAAACAATTATTAACAATTTTTTTTACCGAATCTTGTAAGAAAGACAACACCCATTCCATAATTTGATCTAAAAGATTTTCCATTTGTTTATGACATCCTTCACCAACCGCAGAGATGGCCATTAACGCTGCGTGCCTGTATCGCCAATCGGCTAATCAAAAATTGTTCAAATGTTATAAAATTGCTAGCAATATTTGTGACATCAACACTTACTGCTTGCTAGCATTTGAGGAATGTTTGTAACAAAACACTGAAGAATTGTCTTTCCACCCAAAGAACAAGCAAGTCGATCCAAAGCCGATTCACCAACAACGGGATTGCTAAAATTTTAAAATATAAAATTAAATTTATTATATTTTATTTTATTTATATTATAAAATCGATTTTCTCACCTATCGTTGTCATCTTCCGTAATTTCATCGGCCGTGTTCCATTCGGGGTCGTCGTCCATGTCTACCATCATCGCCAAAACTTGCGAAACTAAGATGAAAATTTTTTTTAATTTGTTCAGCAAGTATAATTTTAAGTGTATAATATAATTCAAGTTACTTAGGAGTGAAACGTATTTGTTGCCGATTTTCCGTACCATTCCGGGTGCAGTTTCGGCTAAAGTTACCATTACTTCTAAAGACAAATGTCGCCAATTGTCAGACATATTATTATCTGACAATACCTGAAACACAATCAATTCAGCATTTAATTTTAGTTTACTTTCTATAATAGTGTATTAAATCAGTCTCAAATTACTTTCATGCACAATTGCATTATGGGGTCAAGTTGATAACGAAGAAAACGAGGTACTGATTCAGCCAATTCGATCAACGATTTAAGCAAAATGTCATCATCCTGATCTTGTATACTGTCCGCAATTCCCTAAGAATAAATACCGTAATCAAAACACGATCGAGATCGAAATGTATTTACAAATTTCTGCTTTTACTTGAATCATGAGTGGCAGTAAGTCAACAAAATGGCGATGAATCGTCGTTTCTTTATCGTGAGCCAATAAAAACGATGCTGTTGCTTTTACAGCCATGAATCGAACCTAAATATAGTCAATATTTCCAAATGAAGAGAATGGTTACTTAAAATAAAATTTTAATTTACCGCTCGATTGGTTTGATCTTGAAGTGATTGCTGTAGCATTTGTTTAATAACATCTAAGTAATTAGTTTGCTGGTTACCAAATATTCCAGGAACAGTACTAAAAATAGTTAAACTTAGACATCACGCTATTAAAATTCTTGTCATTTGTTTACCTAAACATCTGCAATGCACATTCTTTCAATTCAATCGATGGAGAGTTGGCACAATCAAACAAAAATTTAAGGAATTCCGACCACAAATTGTTCCCGTCGTCATCTAAACGATAAATACACAAATAAATAAAAAAATAATTAACTTCCACAGATGGTGATATCCTTTACCGAGTAAATTTCTTGCAAGTTCTGCCGTGACATCGCAAATCTTTCGTCGTATATTTGAATTTGTTTCCTGCTGAATAGCAAGTAAAAGTTGTTCTTTTAGTTGAACTTGATTTTCCAGCGATAACTTCGGATAAAAATCTTCAAATTCATTAGAAAAAAGCCTGCGCAACAGAACAGCGCCAATTTGTCGAACCTATTAAAATAATAGTTAAGCATTTACAACGTTTATATCATTTTATACATTTATTTTTTTACCTCATCACCGTTATTAACATTGCGGATAGCACTCAATAAATAAGAAACTTTCGTAGTCAATGGTATTCCTTCGTACGCATTCTGAAAAAAAAAAAATTAATACCTTTAAACTTGAGAAATTACATAACATATTTCTTAAATTAATTACCGCTGGCTTAACATACGAAAATACTTAAGATTTATTATCACTAAACCCTTTTTTTCTATCTTTGGCTCGGTGAACCTGATGTTAGATTGGTTCTCGATAAATGCACTAAAGTCTGCGTAGACTCACACTTTCGTAATCGTGGTAGTAAATTTAGTTACGTATTTTGATTAATACGTGGACCGAGCTGATATTTAATGGTGTTAATTTCATTTTTCAGTCGAATTTGGAAGTAATTTCCGACCGGCATTTTGACGTGTTTTCGCACTTTAAGGCGCACATGCCGAGTACGAAAATTAGCCACGTGTCTCTTCGGTTTTGATGACTACCGTGATAATTTTCACTACGTTTTAATGAAACAATTATGAAATTAAGCCATCAAAAAAATTATATCTCGAAATTGGCATGATGGTTTCGTAATTGACCAAAAAAACGATCACGTTTTGCCGATTCAAGTTAGGCCTACTTGATTAACCTTTCATATTTTGTATTTTAAATTACTAATTCGCATATATTTAAGTACAGCTAATAACGTAATTAAAGTTTGTGAAATTTACCTCAGCAGGAGTTCTAATTTCACTCTCTGTGCTTAGTAACGAGGTTAACAACTGCTCAAACTGTTGCTGATCCTGCGCCATGTTTATGTGAGTCTGAATGACACGGCCAAGAAAAAAGAGAGCATGCGTTCATTTTGCCGCCAAAAGCAGTTTAATTTGGCGCCACCTATTACCCGAAAAGTCAATTTCTTAAAACATATAAAAATCAAATTACACGGTTTATTTTTCACAATTTTGTTATAAATACAGTCAGGCATTTAAAATAAGTAAATTTATGTTTGTGGTAATTCGTCTGGTAAAGGGATATTAGTGACGTCATCGGGTGGAGGCACAATTTCCGGCTTCCACGGTGAATCGTTTGTGAAATTTTCAGTCGGATTCGATTCCGAATTTTGTCTGAATGAAGATGGCCACGCGTTAGTTTTTCCTTGATTGTAATAAAAGTTTGGAGGAGCGAATTCTTGAATTCGATCTTTTCGTTGTCGTTCAACCCATTCATTATCTGTCACTGCAACAGAAATAATTCAGAATTTTATTTTTTTAGGATATTAAAATTAAAATTTAAAAAGATTACTTGTTTTTTTAGCGGATGGTTTGCTGAACTGGTCATTTCGGACTCCAATTTTTCCTTTGTCCCACGGTCGCACTGTTGACGGTTTGTCGGTCTCTACTGTTTCAACGGGCGATGATTCCGTTTCCGTTTCTTTAGTTGAGTCCTCGGCACCTATTTCAGTTTCATCATCTTCTTCGGGTGGTAAGGTAACATTCTTTCTTTGTTGAACTTTTGCCAATCTTGCTTGAAGCATCATTTTTCGTTTTTCTTTCACTTTATCTCGCGACGTTTTTTGATTTTCTGTCTATAATTTCAAATAATATTTTTATTACTTAAAAAAAAATTATTCCTTAATTTTTACCTGTTTTCTTAGATTTTCCAACAAATTCATTTGACGCTGTCTCTCCTCCTCTTCAGTGGAAAACGCATAATAACCCACACCGTGATTTCGCACCTCTGAAAATATGATGGTAAATTAAATCAACGACCAAAGTTAACCAAAAACTATCAATTACCCTGTTGCTGAACATTCTGATAATGAATAGGACCCATTGGTGTTGAATTTTCAAATTCTTCTTCATCTTTTTCCATTTCTTCCGCTTCCCATTTCTGTCGTTCGATTTGCATTTTCATATCATTAGACAGTAAATCATTTTCATCCGTCCATTTAGAAGCAACATCGACGGAACTAAATTTAATCAGTCATAAATCATTAAAAAAATAATGCACTGTAATGTCGACGTACCTCGCCGGTTTATCTCTTTGCGATAGCGAGCGATCAACTTCCTTTAAATAACCCAAATCCTTTTTTAAACATCGACGCGATCTTCCTAAACTATCGACGTAGTCGACCCTACAACAAAATTTTATTTAATTCCCATTCACTCATGTGTCTCGTTATTCAAATTTCTTACCATTCGTCATCTGAACAAACGTCTTCTTTGTCGCTTTCACTATGATTAAAGTCTCGAGTCTGTGTTAACTTTGTCTCTTTCACAGAATTAATAATTTTCCTTTGAAAATCAACCAAGTACAATTCACTGGTTTCATCATCTAAAATAAAACCCAAAAAAATCTCAGTATAAAACGCAGAATTACACTCAATGTAAAGAGTACCTGGTAAATCTTTAGTCATCTTATCATACAGTTTTGCTTTCGCTTCCAGCGCTTGCCTGCGTTAAGATTATTATTAATTACTTGATTAAATCTAAAAAAAATTTTCGAGATGTCACCTGGATTTAAGCAAAACATCTTCTTCTTCTTGCTCCACAACACGATCAGCTTTGTCTCGTTCGGATACTCCTTTATTTTGTTTGTTCCACGGAGTAATTTTCTAAATATTTATCATTTTACACATTATTTTTCAGTAATCGTTAAAAAAAATATACGTACTTTTAACGGCTTAATGGGCCTTTCGTTATTTAATTTACATCTTTTAAATTCGTCCTGTTTTCGAACAAGTTCAGCTTTCAAATCGAACAACTAAAATTTTAAAATAAACACTGTAACATCTAAATCTCTTTAATTACAGACTGACACGATATTTTACTCACTGACGATGCGTTAACTTCAATTTTTTTGCCTTTATTCATTCTACACAACACAGCTTCTCGCCATTTATTAAAATAATTTTAGTTACCGACCGCCAGCGGCGCCACTAATTCATTGGCAGGAAGTGACTCAGATGGTAGAAAAGTCACGTGACGCGAAATGATGGAACAAGATGGCTGCAGATTCGTGCAGTGTGCGCGTGGAGGAACGTTTAAAGATCAAGATTGGTGAGTGCTTCCTCGTAAACAATAAATTCTTTAGACGACACGAGTTCGGTAATACTAACTTTAAAAGTATTTAAGCGTGTTTGGCGTTTTACGTAAATTTTTTTAAGTGAAGTATTCGGAGGAACTGAGCACAGGTGGCAATGGAAAATTATACTAGCTGCAATTGAATCGTGCTTCCTTTTTGGTACATAATATCCTGAGTACTGTTTAGCTCAGTTTATATTTCCGACGGATTAAAAGTTGGCAGTAATAGTGACCATAATTTATGTCACGTAATTTTTATTTTTTAAATCTTTTTTGTTTCGTATTTGAAATACAATACTGTAACTGAAGTAGTGTGTGCTCGATTACGTGATTAATTCAGTTGTACGCTCGTTGTAAATGTATTTTTTTATTATTTTAATAGCGTAAAACATTCATTAAACTTTAAAAAAAAAAAATTTTTTTTTTTTACAAATCCGTATAAAATCAATTTTCAACACATCTGATAAAATAATTTAAGTACAACGTAACGAATCAAAATAAAAGTGAAATTTTAAAAATATGATACTTAATCATTATTTTAAAATTTAATTTGACGTAAACTGATAAATTTATTTGTCAAAACGTAAAAGACAAGATACGGGGTAAACTGTAACTGTAATACGAGAAGCATTTAAATATTGCACACAGCAAACATCCTGTGGAATTATATCGTGATGCATATTCAGGTTTCTTTTTTTTTTCCTTCTTTTTTTCCTCCGCCTGTTTCCACATTGAACATTGCTTACAAAGAGTTCACTGTTTGTACAAACACACACAAAACTCTCACACTAACAACTTTGAAAAACTTTTTCACATTGAAGATGACGTAAATTACCTCTCTATCTTTCTCTCTCTCACACAGTTTAACAAGTTTTCTTTCTCTCATTTAATTTATATTTTTTTAAAAGGATAAAATTTTTATTTCAAGTGTGACGAAAGACTCGAGTTATTGTTTTGCGAGTAAAACGAGTTCAATTTCTCAAGGGAAATACTCATTTCCTTTTGACTTTTCACAAGATTGACGTAATTTCGAGTGATTTTTAAGAATTAAAGTGAAAAGAGAAAAAAATATTGTTGTTTTTACGTGGGTTGAGTGCTATTTCCGGGAAAAAAAAGTTTTACCGAAATTAAATTTTTGCTTCCTTCGATTTTGTTGAGATTGAAAATTTGTTTTGTGTGCATTTGATTAATTCGAATTCTCTGTTTAAACAGGGGAAGCGAAAAATCTTCCTCCTCGAAGTCACGGTTCAGTTGGCAGTCGTGATCCATTTTGCGTCATCAGTCTAGACCAGGAGGAAATATTTCGTACAGGAACGTCGGAGAAGACGTTGAGGTAAGAAAATAGGCGTGCGCAGTAAACCGGAAAATTAAAATTAAAATTAACTTTGTTTTGCTTTGCTTCGTTTTCATTTACAGCCCTTTCTTTGGCGAAGAGTTCCAGTTTGAAATTCCGAGAAAATTTCGTTTTTTGTCTTTGTATGTGTACGACCGAGACCGTCTTTTGAAACAAGATAAAGTTCTTGGGAAAGTAGCAATTAAGAAAGATGACTTACATAAATATCATGGAAAAGATCACTGGTTTCCAGTCGTACCTGTCGATGCTAATTCCGAAGTGCAAGTGAGATTGAAGTTGATGTGGTTTTAAAAATCGTTGGTTGTAAATAATTTTGTTTTATAATTTATTTATTTATAAGGGTAAAGTTCACATCGAGATCAGAAAGGAGAAATATACCAAAAACAACGATGGAGTTTTTTGTCACAGACTGGTAGTAAGGTGATTAATTTGCTTTTTTTTTTCTCAAAAATAAATGTAGCAATTGTGGTAATTTTTACTTCTCGTAGAATTATCGAATGTAACGATCTAACTATAATCAACGGAGCTTGCGATCCGTACGCGACGGCTACGCTGTGGTTAGCGAGACACGACACGAAGAGGACGAAAGTGAAAAAAAAGACGATATGTCCGCACTTTGACGAAACTTTCGTTTTCGATGTACAGTATAACAAAACTGTTAATGGTGTCGTAATTGTGCGTACAAATTTTATTTTTATCGTAGTTTCACGCGAAAGGGCATTCATTTAGTGAAGGAGGGAACATACTCAATTTAATGGATGAAGATTTAATGCGAACTGAACTACAGATTGCTGTATGGCACGATTCTAGTGGTGTGTTTGGAAGTGTGTTTCTAGGTGAAGTAAAAATATATCTTCAAGGTTTAGATCTTAGTCAAGGCCACGACGCATGGTGAGAATTTTTTGCTATTGTTTCTGTTGACAGTTGAAAAGTTTTTTTTTTTTGCATTTTTCAAGGTATTTTTTACAACCACGCGACAATGCCAAGTGTAGTAAAACCGATTTAGGGTCATTGAGGCTCAAAATTCATTACACGTCGGATCATGTTTTCTCAAGTTCGTTCTACGAGCCGTTGCGTAATCTATTCCTCGAGTCACCGCTCGTAGAACCAGTGACGTCATCCGCCGCTTACATTTTGGGGGAAATCGTCTCGAATAAAATGGACGCAGCTCAACCGCTGGTTCGAATTTTTTTACAATACGGAGTTCTTGTGAATTTGGTGAAGGCGTTAGCCAAATGGGAGATCTCTAAAGTGACGTAAGATGCGTTAACGTTCTTAAAAAGAATTTATTTACTCAAACTATTTTTTAATATAGAGACAGTAACACAATATTTCGTGGTAACACACTCGTCTCAAAATGCATGGATGAGTTTATGAGATTAGTCGGTCTACATTATCTGCATGAAACTGTGAAAAGTTCTCTCGATCAGGTTGGCCTTTGAAATTGCTGCTAAAATATAAACTGGTTTTAATTGCGTTTTATCGATTAATTTAGGTTCTCAGTGAACGCAAATGCTGTGAGATTGATCCGACGCGAATTAAAGAGGGCGATAATCTAGAGTCAAACATGGTACGCGAATATTTACGGATTTATGTTTTTGATGTTTAATAGTTGTTGTTAATATTGACAGCAAAATTTACGCGAGTACGTTGATCGGATTTTGACATCTATAACCAATTCTGCGTTATCGTGTCCTCCGGTAATGTGCGAAATATTTTCAGAGATTAAAGATTTGGCTGTTCAACATTTCCCAGGTTGGTTATTTTACTTCTTCTATTAAGAATTTTACGGGCAGATGATTAAATTTTTTGATTTAAAAAAAAATGAATTTAGAAAATAAGGAAATTCGTTACTCAGTGGTTAGCGGATTTATTTTTCTTCGATTTTTTGCTCCTGCGATTCTTGGACCAAAACTATTTGAACTGAGCAGTGAAGCTCACGTGAGTATTCAAGAACCGAACCGAGTGAAAATTATTCAGAAAAATAATTTGTATGATTGTTCTGTTAGGATGCTCAAACTACGCGAACACTCACATTGATCTCAAAAACTGTCCAGAGTTTAGGAAATTTAGTCAGTTCTCGTTCGGTAAGTATTACAGAAAATTTGGAGACTAAAAATTCTAATTTGATTACACATTTTTACGGTTTTTTCCGTTTAAGCCTCAACAAATATTCAAAGAAGATTACATGATATCATTGTATAAAGACTTCATTACTGATGAACATATTGATAGCATTCGAAACGTAAATTACTTCGAATTATACAATTGAAATGCAAATAGATTTATTGCTCGAATATTTCAATTTTTCTTTGTAGTTTTTAGAAATAATTTCCTCTTGCTCATCAACTGATCATCGCCGTTGTGACGTTCCAGTTATTCTCAAGGAAGGGTAAGTAAATGCCACGTGGCAAATTTCTCTTAATTACCTTGAATTTGTGGAGTGTGTTGTACGAATGTTAGTGAATAAGAATTTCCTTTTTCTCTTTCGTGCTTAATTGTAAAGGATTTTGTCAGTCAAGGTAACTTAATTTGGAATCGTCAAAAGAAAGACAGATAAATGTTGGGAGTTCAACGTTTAGAAATAATTTCTATGATTTTTACATCATATTAAGTTGATTAATTTTATTTTTATCTTTTTTAAAAATTATTATTGCTAGGACAATGATTAAACGTGCACAAGGCAGGAAGAAGTTTGGATTTAAAAATTTTAAGCGGCGTTATTTCTGCCTGTCAACCCAGGAATTATTTTATGCCAAATCGAAAGGTCTGTACGATAAAATTATTATAATCTAAAATTTTATTTTAATATTGTTTTCTTGCGTAGGTGAAGAGCCATTGTGCAGGATTGGAGTGAATGATATTTTAGGAGTGGAGAAACTACAAGAAGAATCATTTAAAATGAAAAACGTAATGTGGTGATCAGCATAAAGTTTTGTTTTGTCGATAAATTATTTCGAATTTTGTTCCACGATTGTGTCAGATGTTTCAAGTTATCCAATCCGAACGCGCGCTGTACATTCAAGCTAATAACTGCGTAGAAGAAAAGGAATGGTAAATAACGTAATACTACCGTTCGAACAGCATTTTGTTAAAAAAAAAAAAAAAAAATTTGTCTTTCAGGTTAGATATTTTAACGAAAGTGTGTCAAAGTAATAAGAATAAATTAAAGGAATATCATCCTTCAGCTTATATTAACGGACACTGGATGTGGTGAGTAATTTTTAGTATGGGTATCTTTAATAATAGTGAAATACGTAAAATGTGCACTCCTTTTCAGTTGTAAATTGACCCAAGAACAGGCGCCAGGATGTTGCCCAGTTTCTGCAAATTTGTCTCCTGATATTAAAGTGAACATCGACTCCGACCGCGAAGTGGAAAGAATTCATTCGCTACTCATCGAAAATTCCACTAAACTGGAGTTATTGACAGGTAAATCCGAGAATTGTTTTTTCTCCTTTATTGATTACTTAAATACTTTATCCATTTTAGATGCTTGCGAGAATCAAGCAGTGTACACGGGAGAAAAAGTAGCGGCAATTCCCGGTTTTACTATCGAGGACACTCAGTCCTTGTTTCAAACTTTGCGTCAAATAACGACGTGCGTTATTCGTTTGGAACAGGAGCACGAGCAATACATGCGCAATGTCTACCGACAGACGCGTTACGGTTCTGAGTAAGATTTTGCAATTACGTTTTGAGTCGCACGCCGTGACTAATTTGATTTTTAAATTAGGCAAGCACCAATCGGAGACGACAATTACTTAATGATGGCCACCCATAATTCCCGACTGCAGAATATTCGAAGTGAAGGAATTAATGGAACCACGTAGCAATATCGATTGTAGTTTTTTATTATTATTATTATTATTGACTTAAATGAACGCTATTGCGTTAACGTAATGCTATATTCGTGTTAAAAACACGTTAAAACAGAATTTAGATTCATTCCACATTTTTGTTTTGTGTATATATCTTGTAATGTATTTACCAACAAAGAACTGAGTTAACTATTCAAACAAATTTCCATGTAATGAGATATTGTAAATAGATCCAAAATTTTGTTTGCTAATTTATGTTGTCGTGAAGCGTTACTTTAAGATAAAAACACAAACATTTTTCTTCTACTTACGTCAACGAAGAGACAGCAACCAGTCTTGGATTTTAATGAAATTTTATCTCGTCAAAGGAATTTGGCTTGACCACTCGCAAAACGACTGTGCAATTCGCGAGATCGTTTCACCAGCGAATCTCGTCTTGCTTTATCAAATTTATTTGCTTGCAAATCCATATCACGATCGAAAGGGCGCCGCTCTTTGGGCTTGTTGTCTTCTTCCTACAAAATAAAAAACAAATGGACAGAAAAAGAAACCTTTGAAACACTTTACTATTTACGGCTTTGCGTTTAAGTTTTTTCTTGTGGATTTCCATCAGCGACTCCTGACGTGGCTCTGACTAGAAAATAAATGAAACATATTCAGCATCGTATTTAAATCAGTTTTTTCAAGAGTGAAGTTTTTAAATTTACATCTTCAGTTTGCTGTTGCTTTTGCGGTTGCGTAGCCACTGTAGGCAATTTTCCTTCGTCAGGATTATTTGCACTTCCTCCTTCGAGTCGTAACTACAACGAACAGATCTAATTAATTAATATGTTTGCAGAAAATTACTTGATTGTACACAACTCTTTCCTTTCGTTCTTTCTCAGCAGGCGAATCTGTCCACACGGATCTATCGCCAGGTTCAAGAGGAGCTTTACGACTGAAAGTTCTCGGTCCGAGTCCGAACGATTTGGCCATTTCGGTAGGTAAACTCGTCATCCATTCTTCACGTTTTACTTCATTACTCGTATCCTAAATTTTAAATTATAAGTATTGGAATTGTACAACAATAAATATAACTTACAATCCCGCATAATTTATTTTTCATTTTTTCAGCTCTTCTCTCAAAATCTCTTTCAATTCTTTCTGCGGTTGATATATCCGAACTAACACAAGGCATTGGTCCAATTCCATCGTCCTCGTCCTCATCCTCCGAATCTTCGTTATCATTGTCCGCGCTACTTCCCCAATTTACCGGCAATGTCGGACCGATTATTCTGTCCTCTTTCTTTTCCGCAGTTTTCTGGTAATTCGGAGGAAGAACTGGACCGTATAACTGTTCGGATTCCGACGACACATTGCTTTCATCTTTTTCTTCTGCCGTCTCTGCTTTAAATTCACTCGGTAGCACTGGACCGATGATCCTTTCGGGTGCGTTCATTTTCGACACGTTGTATTGCTACTTACGAATAAATTGAATCTTGAATTCACAAATCACAATTTACAGATATTGTTTATGTTGCTTAATAACTTTTCAAACGAGAATATAATAGAATACAAAGTTAACTGGAGTTGCAGATTGAATCAATGCAACTATTACTAAACATTGAAGTTACTGAATTATTGCCCACATTTTCTCGCTCGGTGGCGCTCATAACAAGTATGGAAAGCCTACGCAGTCAATATACACAGCATTTCAGTATGGGAAATAATATACCATACTGAAAAATATAATTCATTACAGGTAACGAAATATGTAATGTCAAAAAACTGAAAGGAAGTGGAATTTATTAACAAGTGTGTCCGCACAATTACATTAGTGCCGTTGTTGTAAACCTTCAAAAATATCACAGATTTTGTTTTTTAAATTTATTTATTTATGCATTTATTTACTTTTTTGGGTAACAGAAAAACTGAGATTATTTAAAGCTAATATTCAAACTTTTTTTTCTTTCCATTTACAAATGCACTCGCATTCAACTACAACTTAAATTCGAACAAATAAATAATTTTAAAACTAAAAAAAGGTGAAACTAAAGTAACACAAATAAAGAAATAATTTGAGGAAGTATTCTCAGGGGAAAAAATATCTTTTGGCTATTACAGCTACTACAACCGACACTGCTACTCCAATTAACGCGTGCGTGTACGGAGCCTTAATGGATATTCTACTTAGAGAGCCTGAGTTGAAGAACGCTTCGAGTGACAAAAAGTGACTTTGCCTAGGAATAAATAAAAAATAGTAATTAATCAAATTATTTCCCACTATCAAATTAGTTAACTCACTCTGCAACGACAGCGTGAGAAGGTTCAGTAGCAGCAACATTCATTTCTTCACCGTTAGTTACCGAGATGATGTTATCGTTCTCTACTTCTGAGATTACTTGGTTAATCTTATTCTCTTTCAATTCTCTCGCTTCATTTTCTGAAACCACGTTCTCTCTAACCGAACTCTCTTCGGCATCGGCAGAATTCCTAGAAGAACTTGCCGTTGAGGAAGGATCATCGCTCACATGGCCTTCGTTCTGCTGTGTATTCGGTCTACCAGCTCTATTTCCATCCGCGCGAAGATTGCTTCGGTTTCCATTTTGTGCAGGACTCGTATCATTTCTACTATTTCTTTGATTTGATTGTGGCTCTGCTGCTGGTTCATCTTCGCTTTCAACGGATGAATCGTCATCACCTTCAGATAAGTCACTGTCATCATCGACATCGGGCTTACGTACGTTAGTATCCAAATTAATAGTGCTGCGATCGATGTTAACTTCTGGTCCAACGTGAATTGGGGCGTCGCCAGTCGCGAGGATTTGGGTCACTTAAGTAAAAATTTATAAATTAATTTATTCAACTACGCAATATAATAAAAAATAGAATTGAAGTCTTTGCCTAGTTGTCGTAACTTTATCGCAATTTGATACCACGAATATTCTCGTTACGTATTTAGTACTTTGCCCAAATTTGTTGTCCTGGGTGGGAAAAACACTGCAGCAGCGAGACATAAACATAAAGCAAAAACTAGTTAAGTCTGCTTCTACGATATCTATCACATTACGTACATTAAGCCAAGTTATTATGGTTAGTTAAGCGATTACATTTTAAGTTACCATTAGATTTACTGTTAGCATTTTACTAATCCCCGTACAACCAGAATTATTTCATCTAAAAAATTTTACCGTAGTTATCACGTTTTGCGTTGGATTTTGCCATTGCGCCTAAATTAAAAAAGGAATGATGTTTGAATTAATATGGATTGATTAATAACGACAGCGGTTATGTTGACGAAAGTTATCGATTATTGCCAGGATTCAAATTTACTTACGCGGGGATTACAGACAATCTCTACGAAGTTTATTTCACCGATGTGCTCAGCGTGGTCGGCTCGGAAGAAGTTTCTGACCATGCGCGTCGTCGACGAGATTGCGTCATTCGCGATGAACCCACTCGTCTCGTCTCTATCTCACCGATGACATCACTTTCCCCACCGAAATTCGCGAAAAAATTGCGTCAGAATTTTTTTAATTTGTAGCAAAATTAAACCTTATCGTATGAAAACCCCCTTTAACGAGGAAGTAAATAGAAAAATTCAAGCTACTTTAGAATTTTGTATCTATAAACGCGAACACGATTGAAAAATAAATCATTCGAAAGTATCCACAAACTGGGGAAAAATTTTGTAAACGTGTATAACTTTTATTTTATTTCCAACGGAAGAGACGGATATAGCGACGATATTTCAAGCTGGACATGAAATAACAAACGTTATCTCATTAAAATCCCCTTTAATAAGGAAGTAAATAGAAAAATTTAATCTACTTTATAATTTTAAAAATAAATGTTACATTTATTTAATCGAAATAAATCATTCAAAAATGCAGTCTCAATATTTAGAAGTAATTATTGAATCAAACAATACAGTATAATAATTTAATAAGATGAGTGATTTGTGCATAAAATTGACATTTTCCCTCCCTTCTTTGTTTACAAGATAAATTAGAGCTCCATTTGAAAATGTATTAATCATTTATTCATTTTTTTTTCCACAAACACGAATTCGTCAATCACAATGCAAAAATTAATGACATAATTTTGTAGAAACACGTTTAAGAAAAATAGAATTTTTGGCAAGTCCAACTATAATTGCAACTGCTGCAATTCCTACCAAAGCGGACGAGTTCGAGACGCCGACACGCAATCTGCTTAGAGGACCAGACTTAAACTCTGCGTCGACCGATAAAATATTACATTTTTGTCTGGAATAAAAAACATACAGATTGATTTTTTTCTCAATAAAAAATATTAACCAACTCACCGTTCAACTTCAGTAGACGTTGGTTCGGCAGCAACGACTCTCCTTCCTTCGTCGTCAGTTGCTACATCTTCGTTCCTTGTTTCTGCAATCTCTTGATTGTTCTCTCTCAATTCTCTTTCTACATTCTCTCTGGAGGAATTCCCGCACGAACTGGACTGTCCGTTTGATCTAGTAGCTTGATTTCCATCCGTCTGAAGATTTCCATTTTGGGTAGGGTGAGTACTATCAGTATCGTCCTTTCGTCCCTGAGTTCTCATCGCTTCGTCATCTTCGCTTTCAACAGATGAGTCGGATTCATCTTCAGATCGGTCACTATCATCATCGAACTCACCTGCGTTGGTGTTGTTATTAATAGTGCAGTTGTCCATTTTTATTTTGTCTCCAATATGGACATTGTTAATATCATTCCCGTTGAATTGGTACACTGAAGTATACAATTATAAATGAATATTTTTGATACTGCACGCAATACAATAACAACAAAATTATGGTCTTTGCTTTTATGTCTTAACTTTATCTCATAGTGATACCATCACTATTTAATATCTTGGGTAAGAAAAACACTGCAGCAGCATGATAAAAACAAAGCAAAGACTAGTTAATTACTACTATTCCAACATCTATCGTGTTATTTTAAGCGAAATTAGTGCGGTTAATCAAGCGGTTATATTTTACGTTATGATTACATTTACCGTTATTATCGCGTTTCGAGTTGAAATTTGCCATTGTGTCTAAAGTAGTAACAGAAGATAACCTACGAAAAGAAATTTCATGAATTCGTATCGATACGGACGACGAACGATTATCGAAAATTGACAGTAACCTCCAAGATTACACGCGGCTTATGAAGTTCAGTAATGAAGTCAATCGCACCTTGCCTTGCCTACGAAACGATAGCTATTGAGCAAGCGCATCAAATGTCGTACGTCATTCGCGGTAAAATTATTAGCAGTATGTTATCTCACCAATGACATCACTTTCCTTTCTGGAACCATCGACACTAATGAACAACATTGCGTAAGAAAATTTTCCCCTGGTGACAAGATTGTGAACCCCATCTCCTATGCCTAAAATAGCTCTAGAAATAATACAAAAACCCAAACGACTCTCAAAATTTGAGAAAGAACAGTTTTTAATTTATAACTATACGAAAATACAAAGTCACAATAATGAGAAGCAATCATTGACCCAAAAAAAAAACTAAACAAAAATTAAAAAATAAAAATAAAAATGGCTCAAATTGCACATAAAAAGGCACATTTTTTCTTTCCTCAATCGTTAACAAGGCAACAAGTTAAGTTTAGAGCCGTATAGAGAGATAGATAGATAGAGAGAGCGATCTCCGTTTGGAAACATTTTACCTTTATATTTATTTTTTGGTTTGTTTTCTTTTCCTGCTATTCCGTATACATCAATCACTGAGCACCACCAAGTTCACTATCCATAAAGACTAAAGTGCATCTTCTCGCTTCACGTACGTATATGCCTTCTCTATATCGATATTACACTTGAATCAATCTTACTTCCCGCATTGAAAAATAAAAAAAAAACTAAAAAACAATCCGCAATCCTTTCATTTCTTCTTTAAAAAAAATTTTTTCTTTCCCTTTTGCGAAAATAAAATAAAATAAAAACGCAAAAAATTCCACTAAACAAGTTGCTGAGGATGCAGCTGCTTCTGTAACCGGAAGCACTACTTTGTCATCTTCACAAAATTACAAAATAAAAATAATTAATTAATTAATTAAAATTAAAATAAAAATAAAAATAAAAATAGCCACACGAGCTCGGTTCAAACAAAAGAACATTTGAAAAGAGAAGAAGTTCTCCATGATTCATTTTAAATACTATTTACACTGGAAATCTACTCCATCCGTTTTTTTTTTTTAAATCGTTCCTTTTTTATATTTATGTATATATATATGTAAGAAATCAAGGTAAATTTTCACCCACACATCACTGAAAACACAAACGAAGCTGAGCTGGTAGCACCTTGCAAAGAATCTCGATTTTATAGTCAATTCAAAAGTCATCTCAATTTGCTGATTCATTCTCTCAAAAAAATTTGTTTTATCTTTGTTTATTTATAAACATCACAGTGATATTATGGCAAGGTAAGGGAACGAGGAATTAATTAAAGAGATTTAAAAATAAAAAGAAGGCAAATGTGGGTTGGGGGTGTGTGGAAAAGAGGGATGATTGGCGCGTACCTCGTTTTGCCTTTGGCCATTTTGAATTATCACAACAAGAGCAAAAATTTTCACTCAAAAAAACAAAAAAAATAAGTCACTGCTAAAACGTTGATTTAAAAACTTCTCGCTTTTCAATTTACAACATTACAACGATATAGCAGTGCTAGTTTTAAAAAAAAAAAAAAAATTAAACGAACGTAATAAACCAAAAAAAAAAAAATTTGAATAAAATTAAAAACCGATTAAACAAAATTGACGAAGAATTATTCTTATAGCTAAACAGGTTAGAAATACAGTTTCATTCGTCTCAGAACGTTGTCAGACACTGACTACACACCGAAAATAAAAAATAATTAAAGACATCGAGCACCAAACCTAAACATTATTGCTGCTACTGTTGTTCGCTTTGGTCACCAGCAAAACGTCTAAATTTTGATTTGTCCAACTTTCATTTCACCTAACCGACAACTGATGGCAGCAATTAGACTTGTCCTGAGTTGATCTAAGCTTCTTTATTATTTTTTTTGTGTTCAGTCAACTAATGTTTATTTATTTCCTTGTATTTGTTTCTTTCTTTTGTAAACGACAAACGGGGGGAGGGGACCCGCCCTCCTTTCGCAGGCGAGCGTTTTCCAAATCAGCAACCTTTAAGTAACTCATCTCGTCTCGGTTATTTTTCGACGCACTCACGAGGTCGCAGATCTTCGATTTTTCTTCAGTCGAGGAATGTAGTAATAATTTACTCGATCGCGAGACGAGTTGGTCCACCAACATCATCAAATCAAAATTTAAAAAAAAAATTACATTTTTTACAACTTTTCTTTCCTTCGATTCGGTCGAGGCTTGCTGGGATCGAAGACGGGATGAGAAACTCAACGGGTGTTTTTGTACGTGTGTGTGTTTTGTGTGTGCGTGTGCGGTGTTGTTGTGTTTGTTTCGCGTGTTTGAGAGGCGCCTCAGCTCCTACGACGAGGAATTCGGCGGTTGGATGTTGGGCGGTGGTTGTTGAGTAAGTTTTGCCAATGTCTCTTGCGATGCCGCTGCCCTGAGGATACTATTCTCGTACTCCAACTGATTGATGCGATCCATCAACTCCGTTATTTTTTCTTTAAGAACGTCCACCTCTTCGCGAACCGCAAACATCAAATGAGATTTCACCAAATCCTAAAAACAAAAGAAAAAAAATAATAACTTATAGTAAACATTTAAAAAATAAAATCAAGTCGATTTCAAAAACCACAAATTTATTTCTCGATTTATTTTACTACTCACCATTGCCTGCTCGATTTTGTTATCGATGGCCACTGTACTAGAACCAGAAGCACTGCAATAAAAAGACAAAAAAAAAATTACATTTATCAAATCCGGAAAATTCGCGTAATCTCTTCCGTCTTAACAAAACAAAACACAAATTAAACTCGGTACAAAAAAAAATTGAATACAAAAAATTAAGAAAGAGAAAGGAGAGAGGAAAGAGAGAGAGAGGAAAAAAAAAACCGAGTAATTTATCAGTGTAAAGTGGGTCACGCTGTACACGATTTGTTAGTCACGTCAACGAAGACAATTTTCTAAGGAGTCGACAAGCTCAACGTGTCCTTATCACGAATACAAACGCCTCGTGCACTAACCGGCAGCCAAAACAGCAACGATTTCCCTCCGTTCTCCAACGAACCAAAAATCTTGTCCTCTCCAACACAAATGGCGGATCAAATGCACTGCGTCACCAACGCAACTCCAACGCAATGGGTGCCACAAACTCTCAATCTCTCTCTTCGTCCTCACCTCGCTCCGCACAACCTGTGCAGCAAATTTTTGTGCCAACTGCTCCGCGCACTCGTCCACACTGGAGCGAATTCACTCGATCCACCCATTCAAGCCATCATCGACTCAACAAAGACGACCGAGGTGCAGCGAACAAGGGAAGGGAGACTCGACTCGACTCGGCTGGCTCGGCGCTCTCGCTCGCTCGCTCACTCCACTCACCAACACGCAAGCCGGTTCCAACCGGTTCAACTGCATTTAGCTACCGCCGCTGCTGCTCGGTTTAAAACCTCTGCGGAGACGGAACAAACGCCGGAATATTACGTCGATTATACTACCGATTACTCACGCGGTGTAATAATAATAATCCTCATCCTTCCCCCAACATCCCTACACCTTCACCCACCCGAAGGAAGGGGAGGAAAAAGTCCAAACAAACAAATTTCCACGTACGAAGGGGAAATGAAACCGAACCAATGAAATCGGTGCGTTATTCAACTTGTGTGCGCGCGCGCGCGTATTCGTGGCGCCAGTGGGAACCGTCAACCCAAAACCCAAACCCCAAAATCCCAGCCACCCTTACGTTACCGAATGAAATTTATTCCACGTTCTCGCTCTTCCTTCGTCGGAAAACCGTTCGGCGTCATAAAACGACCACCGACGCTCTGCGCTACACACAGAAAAAAAACACACCGCACAAAAAAATTAATAAAGCAGGAGGGAGAGGAACGAATTAAAGCAGAGATAAAAACGTACAAAAAAAGGTACCTTGTTACCTATTCTCGACTGGAGACGAAAAACTAGTTAAGCGATACAACCCCGGTTAATGTCGACTAAAAACGCGAGCGAATATCGGTGTTATTGAACACGAAGGAACGTAAACATTTCTCACAACACTCGTTGCTAAGGTACGAGTTAGAAATAATAATCATAATAATAATAAAGAAAAGTGGAAGGTGGGAAATTTTCGAAAAAAAAAAATAAATAGTAAAAAAATCTGTTTAGCGAGCTTACCATAACCACCAAACAAAATGATCTTTCATTCGCGGCGGACTCGGAGAGCTAACTACCGCCATTTCACTTTTGTTAACCATTTCACGAAACGATGATGAAAATGACTGGAGGCAACGCAACTGCGGTGCCGGTCTTATAACTACGACAGACTGCGCGGCGACGCTATTTAAGGGAATCCGAGCTCAAGAACAACAACCAATACTGACGACAACGATTAAAAAACAAAAAAATAAAAACAACTTTCACTGTGAGATTCCATCTTAGTTTGATTCTGGTTGGCCAATGATAAAACGCTAACCCAGCCCCTCAACAGTCTCTCTCTCTCTCTCCTCCGAGCAAAAACAGATCTCGCATTAAAGGGGAGAAGAAAAAAAAGAAAGAAAAAAGACTAAAAAAAGCTGCTTGGCACAGAAACCAAGGTCACGTAACAAACTCAACTACCCACACACAAACACTCATCGCGCTCCAAAACCATTTCCTTCCACACGGTACAAGGACATCTACTGACGTCACCAAACCAAAAACGAGTCAAAGGACTAAGTCGAGGCCGCGAAAATTAATTTCCACCCGAAGAATCAAAACAAAAACAACTAAATTTAAGTCTACCAAAAAACACCTCCAACTGCGCACAAGGATAAATTAACGCATTGTGTCGCAATGGCGACTATGCTAATTTCGAACTTTCACCAATTCACTCGGTCATTTAAAAAAAAAAAATCTTTTTTATATTCAACGCACACGTTGCCGGCAAATGTTTTACATTACAAAAAAATATGCTCATCTCGACGTAAATACCGCCCACTGACCCAAAACATCGTCTAACTGTCCGCCTTCGTGGGTACAAAGAACGTCGAGCGTCGAAGTCGAACGATGAAGCAAAGTTCAAAAGAGGAAAAAAAAATTGTAATCACCGATAAAAAATCAGTCGTATTAACGAAAAACATATTGAATTACCCAAGGCGAAAAATAATTTTTTTTATCCCCAGATCGCGACTTTCGATTAAGACGCTCGACGACGTGAGTCCATTGGTGGAAATGAGTTTTATTTCTGACGAATAAAAGGGCATTTTTCAAAGTGGGTCACGATCTCGACGACCTCAATTATAATACATTTTTTCAAGGTGCGCTCTTGAATAAACAAAACACTCGATACCGTACTCCACAAACGAAATTAAAGCATTTCCTTTTTGCCTTCTAAAAAACTGCAAAATCATTGCAACATCGAACGAGTGTTAAAAAGAGAATGGAAAATTTTCCTGTTGTTGTTTTGTTTCGTTTCGTTTCGTTCTACATTCGTTCCAAAACATAAAACTTTCGAATCGATTCCGTCAACCGGTTCCAACAACAACAAAACTAAAATAATACAATAAATTTTCAGTCACGTGTGTTTTATAAAAAACAACAAAAAATTGAGCCGAATTTACGGTACACCACTCCTGACGTCATTCTGACATCACCGTTAAAATATCAAATGATTAAGAGACACTCGTTCACCTCGCACCTTCCACGTAAATCATTCCGAGATGCGTGGAAAAACACGCGGAAAGAAAAAATTCTCAAAAGAAAAACCGAAATAGCTTAAAGGACGTCGACACGTTTTCTCGGACTGACTCTGCTTTTCACCGAAACGGGGCAATTTCGTCTAAATTTGGGATTGAGCACACCACGCCGACTCGGTGAAGAGCTGTCGCTGCAAAATGCCCAAACAAATTCCAAAACGGAATATACCCGACCTACATAAAACAAAACTCAACTCACGCCCAGATCTTTTAACACAAACCAATCTGCGTCTGCCAACTTAGTTTCACTTTTACACACCCGACTAATCCACAATTACAACAGATTCCTCCTCTCCAATTTAACTCCTCACACTTCGCTCAAACCCGATCCCCTTTAAAAAAAAACAAAAAAACTCACGAATTAATTTTTTTATAAACCGAAAATCCCTTCTAAGTAAAAAAAAAAACCTTAATTCCAACTTAACCGAGTTTAATCACCAACCTAACAAACCTAATCCCTTTTTCTAAAAACAACAACAACAGCTTAAAAAAAATACCCGTCTTACTTAACCCTACCTCACACCTTTTTTCATCGATAATTTTTACCTGTCAGGATCGTCTCCCGCTTCTTTAGCGTTGCCTGTTAAGTTATCGAGCATGGGTGGAGTAATGGTGATTGTGGTGGAAGCCAAAGGATCCGTCGCCACTCCTCCTCCGTCCACCACCACGTTATTCGTGGTGAGCGAAATGGTGGAAGGTCGGTTATTGTTATAGGCGTGATCAGTGATGACACCAGTCAACTGCTGAGACGGCTGTTGCTGCTGTTGTTGATTTACACTCGAGTTACCCGTCGAGATGTAATCACCCACGTGCAAATTCGCTTGCTGCGGGTTAATGGTCACTTGAGGACCCGAAGCGTGGACTAGCGAATGATATTCGCCAGCCATCGGTTGACTAACTACATAGTCACCCTGCGACGGCACCACGACTCCAGCGGAGGACACCACGTGCGATGACTGCGGTGGAATATTCGTCGACTGTTGTTGAGGCATCCCCGTTGGTATCGTCGGTTGCATACCCGCCTGTTGATGGACGTTCACGTAATCGGTCGGCGGGTGTATCGTTACGTATTCAGCCATCGTAGGTAAAGATTGTTGTTGTTGTTGTTGAGAAGATGGCGGTTGTTGTTGTTGTTGTTGTTGCGCCATTATTTCTCCCGGGTGAATATTGGGCGGCATTGCTGCGGGTGGAGGATGCATGCCGACGTAATCCGTTTGATGGATTCCCGGTGCCGGGTTGGAAGACAGCAGGTTGACGAAGTCACTCTGCTGTTGAGGATGCGTGGGTGGCGGTTGAATGACGCCACCTTGAAATTCACTCTGGGTCACTGGAGCTGGCATGGTGCTGCTGCTCTGAGACGGGACAGAGTAAAACTCGTTCATCTGCTGAACCCCGGTAGGTGGTGGCTGCGAAGAGAGGGGCATCGGCAGACTTCCTCCGTGGACGGCTGCCGTAGACGCCATCGGAGTTACCTGTTGGTTAGGGAGTTGTTGTTGTTGTTGCTGCGTCGCCGTGATTGGCATACCCGAGTTGATGACTTGGGTGGTGTGAAATTCAGTTTGCGTTTGCATCGTCGTTGCTTGTGAGGATTGGATTTGCGAATGAGACATCAATCCGGGAGGCGGCATTCCGTGTTGATCGGTAGGCTGATGTTGCTGTTGCTGTTGCTGTTGTTGTTGTTGTTGTTGTTGATGGTGGTGAACGGGAACAGCGTGTTGCTGACTGTCGGTTTGTTGATAAAACATTTCTTGTCCTATAGGAATCTCAATATATGAATCACCATAATGAACAGAACTGGCAGCACTCGAGTTTCCCGACCCTCCTTCGCGTTCCGTCGACTCGGTCTGCGACGGAGGAGGATCGAGGAAATCCATACAAATCCATCGTCCCCGTTTGAAGGGCTCAGTACTTTCAATTTTCACCACCCTAAACCTCGTGTGCCACGGAATGGATCTGTCGTGATGACTGTCCTCAGTGCTGACGCTGGTAGCCGAGCTGACTGGAACTTGGGATGCGTCCCCTTGTCCATTATTGGGCACAGGTAACTGCAGCGATTGGACACTAGTCGTGCCCGGTTCCATCGACGTGCTGAACGCGTCTTCCGAAGAGTAGTCATTGTCCGCATCGGTCATTTTCGAAATGTCTAACAACTCCGAACTGATATCTTCGGTGTGACTCTCATCCAAATCATCGGCACTATCGTCTCCGCCGTCGTTGCTTAATCGCGATCCGACCACGGTGACACTGGTAATTTGGAATGAACTTGTTTTCTTGCGTGGTGCCGGTGGGGGCAACGTTGAGCTTTGAGCTGCCACTGCGTTTACCTTTTCTTGATCCTCGACGCGCATTATGTTAGGGGTTGAACGTAGCACGCCAACCGTCGGGTTGATTACCACACTTTTTTCATTTCGTGTTGAATTATCGCGAACTTTGTCAGCCATTTTTGAGTTGAATCTAACACAAATTTTCTTGTTGCGCCGATCTCTTGTCGTTGGCCCACTTTTTTACAGTATCTTGCGGCCACGACTTTCACCTCACGTCAATCAACGATTGGTATACACACTCCATGGCCTCCATCCAACTAAGCCTAAATGCAACTATTCACCAATTTACAGTCTTCAATTCACGTACACACGTCTAAACTCCAATCGTACGTGATTTTTCGCCTCTTACTTCACTTGATCGGAGGCAGAACAAAAATGGCGACGATTAGTTGAGCGTTGAATTGTGGGAAAGCAGCGTCATCGTCATCTCGTGTAATCTCGAAACCAAAATCAAATTCTCACGGAAAATTCCACCGACACCTGAATGGTTAAAAGAGCATTTCAATTTTCAACTCAACTACTATTTCCAACTCTAAAATATATTAATCTCATTTTTATACCGCCGTCAGTCAATTTTAACGAACCGTCAACTCTATATTCCCTTACTACATCGTCAAACGTTCAAATTAAATTTTCATTCATTTAAAACTGCACGTAGTTCTCTCGCAGGTGGTGAAACCGATTAAAAAATAACCTTTTTTTCTTATTAAAGTAAAGAAAAAAGACCATTAAAAAATTAATTACGTTAAAAAATAACTTATGCTGTTAGCAAACCACAAAAATATAATCATTAGAGAACAATACAAATTTGTAACCGAAAACTTGACAATAGAGATTACTAGTTATCGAATGACAAATAATCGCGTGAGAAATGACTTATTTCGATTGAAAAACAACACTTCCATTCAATGCAAACGATGGTTATCTCCTCGACTGACTGTCGCCACCTAATGATAACGAGATTTCAACGAAATGACAAAAATTATCAAAAATCAGCTCAGTTCGACATTTTCGCACCTGTCACCGAACACCTACCAACATGATTGCATTTCTCTCGTTTTTGCTGGCTACGTCTACACTTATTAGGTAAATTTCACAGTGACAACTCATCGATATATCTAAAAAAATATCAAATTACATTTACCCTTATTTTAAATTCCTTTATTTTAATTTTTTAGTGCGGAGACCGAAGAGTTAAACTGTCGTTGTTCGGTGGTAATCGTAGGAGACAACCAAATATACGTCAATTATGAAAGTACCACTATGGCACACGCTCACGACTGCGAAGATTCCGATGGATGCGTAACGAAATGCGAGGAAATGGTAAAGAAATGAAATAAATGATAAATTGAAGTTAAACTGAAAATGATACCATATTTTGTTTGTATAATAGATGAAGAATGCGTCGTATAACGGAGACTTAAACGCGAAACCGGCTGAATTACACGGTGCGTCAATCGGCGATTACGGATGTCGTTTGATCGGGTTAGACATCAATAAAGGAGTCACATCGGTTTACGCTCGAGTTTGTAATAAAGCGAGCGTAAAGACAAATTTTAAATTTAAGAACGACCTGTGCTGCAGGGGTCGAGTTTATTACGAGAATTGCGGTGAATCAACTGCACAGTAATTTCATAGTACTGTAGAGGGTACTGCAGCTGAGAAATTGTTCTTTTGCTGTTAAACAGAATGAAATAAGACAAAGAAACAAGATATGTAAATCAGATTGAAAATAAAAGTATAATTTTTACTCAAAAAGCAGACGACGTTATGTTATCACTCGGTACAACAAGCGCATGCGCGGGGAAAATTTCATGTTTCACCATTATTCGCAAATTCGTCGTTTTATAAGCTGAAATAAATTTAAAATAATTTAATTTCGTTATACTAAACCTAAGACAAGATCTGAAGACTTCAATAAAATAATTTTGACGAAAGTTTATGATGGCGAGTGAAAACCCGGCGAGCTCACTTTCATCGAACGATGTTAAAGTTTTGGACGGTGGTCTCGCGACCGAATTAACTCGACTAGGATATCCTTTAGATGTAAATTAACCCAAACCGTTTCTCAATTTTACTTTCACTGACATAGTCAATTTCATTATCAATCGACAGAACGATCCACTGTGGAGTGCGCGATGGTTGGTCAAAGATCCATCAGCCATAATGAAAGTTCATTCGAGGTGAAGATCGTAATCGAGTGATAAAAATTTCAATGAAAACTTATGAAAGCGAATAAAACCATAATAACTATTTCAGTTTTTTAGAGCACGGAGCGGATATTGTAGAAAGTGCGAGTTACCAAGCGAATATCAACGGATTATGCGAATATTTGAATGTGTCCGTAGAAAAAGCTAAAGAGATAATTTCGAGTAGTATCGTCATCGCTAAACAAGCTCGGGATTCATTTTGGGAAAAATTCCGAATAACCCAAGAAAATAGCGAAATTCCAAGTAATAAAAAATTACACTATGACGAGCATAATACGAATTAATCTAACAAAATTAAATCCAGTTGAAAGGCAATTTCCACTCGTTGCCGGTTCCGTGGGTCCTTATGGAGCAGCATTGCATGATGGATCGGAATACACGGGTGACTACGTCCAATCAATTTCAATTGAAGTGAGAAAAAGTAATTTAGTTAATAGAATCTTGTAATAAAATTCATTAATTTAGGAACTGATGGATTGGCACCGTCCACGTGTCCAATGCCTCGTCCGGGCTGGTGCGGATATGATCGCGATGGAAACGGTTCCCGCTGCAAAAGAAGGAAAAGCTTTGCTGAAATTACTTCGTGAATTTCCTAACGTGAAAGCGTGGCTTAGTTTCTCCTGTAAAGTAATATAGAGAATGGTTGTTGTTTTTTGTTGTTGTTTATTAATCATTTATATTCGTTATTCCGATTTCTATTTATTTACGCAGGATGATTTATCAACATCTTTCGGCGACTCGTTCGTTTCTGCGGTGAAGATGTGCGTTAACGAGGGTCCTCAACCCCAATTGATAGGTGTAGGCGTTAATTGTGTGCCACCTCAGCGAGCTACGCGCTTGTTAGCAGCAGCTTCACCAGTTAGAGATCATCTGTCATTTGTTGTTTACCCAAATAGTGGAGAAGAATGGGTTCCACTAAAAGGGTTGGGATTACTTACACCAATGAATGTCGATCAATCACTGACTTATTTTAATTTTTTCAGTTGGCAAGTAACTGATGATTTAATTCCGTTGCATTCATTCGTAGATGAATGGATTTCTTACGGAGCCAGTACGATCGGTGGTTGCTGTCGAGTGACCCCAACTGACATCAGTAGTATTCGAGATGCAGTTCACCAGTATACAAAAACATAACATAAAAAAACAAAATAAATTTATTATTTTCCTCTCAAAAATTCGTCATTCCATTTTTTTGCGCGTTGAGACTGATCTCTTTTAACGAGCAAGAGGGTCAGACTCTCCGCATTATTCCAATTACTCGTCCCGAGAGACCTCGATATTGCTAGCTGAAATTTGTTTTCGAACGATGTTTTCCAAATTTTGCCTCGCTCGACGTTCCTCAGCGATACTTTTAGCTAATACTGCCGCGTCCTACACGAAAAAGATAAATTCCACACTTGGTTAATTTTAGTTCGTCATATTTTACCGAGTATCCACTGACCTTTTGTAATTCTTTAACTTGATCTTTGAGCGCGTAAACTGTGTCGACCAAACTTCTGATGAAAAGTATAGATTAAATAGATCAAAACTCTTATTAGAATATCAGTTACTTTACGATTAAATAAGGCAATTATCTTACTTTTCTTCTACCACCGTATCGCAACCCGAAGTTTCTTCGATAATAATTTTCTCTTCCTCGGCAATGAGAATTTGAGGAAAATCAAGCAATGCTGTAAACGATCGTAACATAAAGCAAAAAGCTCTAAAGATTTATTCACCGACTATTACTCGTACAAACACGTAAAAATCGATATCAGTTTTGTATTTGAGTGATTGACTGACATGCATTATTAAATCTAACTAACTAACTAAATAAATAAATAAATACAGAGTATTAAATATCGATGAAAATACATGCATTTAAAAAAAGTAACTAAAATAAAATAAAAATAAAATGGGCCATCTTCATGCAGTGAGCAGGGCAGTGCGATCAATGTAAGCCTGGATTGAATAAAATAACCAAAACAAAAAAAAGAAAAACGCAGGAACACATTTGGCGGATATTTGAAACGTTCGTGACTGGACTAGACAGAAGGGGTTAAAGAAACGGAAAAATAGATTAATAGGAGAAAAGCGATAATGAGATGAGATTATAGCGATTTCTTGAGAGCCAATAAGGCCAGGCTTCCACAACACCACGATCCTGCTCTTGATTTTTTCCTCCCGTAGTGAGAGGGGGCGCTGATACGCACCATTTCGTCCGTCACACTGCCCCGCAGCTGCATGAGATGGCGGATGTCGACTACGGTAAAACCACCAAATCACTCACCTACAAAACGCTCCACCTCTTAAAATCATAAACCAAACATAGTCAAACCTCACCTGAGTTCACCGTGTAACGAGTTTTGGCACTTGTACAATACGCTTCAATTACACGAAGAACTTGAGTATCATCATCGTGAGAAGCTCTATCGTCTACAAAATAAAATTTTATCCCCTCCATTTTTATATTCTCTTATAATTATAATTATTAAGATCTAAACTTACGTCTCAAAGAGCGAATCGAATTACATCGTGAATTGGGTTCATCTTTAACACCGAGAGCGAGGCATGGACGCAGAGGGGGTGACGGGCGAAGACAAGACAAAGTCCACACACGACCCAATGACGAAGGAACCGCTTTGTGAGCCACGTGTTTGTTGGATTCGTGAGGCGAATTAGGCATCGAAGATGGAGCAGAAACAGAAACGGGCGGATGTGATGAGCAAAGCTGTTTGGCAACATTTGGCATTTTGCGTGAATTTTGTAATAAATCAACCCACTCATCACGTTCCTCCACAGTCGTGGCACAAACAACAATCCGCTCTATCATCGTACCTAAAACGTTAACGAATTAAATATCAGCATCATTCACTTTCGCGAAAACTTTAAATACATAAATAATTACAAACCTGTAATTTCGAATGCGTTTCTGTCAGTTTCAGTATCTTCCAACGGAGCGACAGTGATTCCCGATAGTGGGAGCTTTCCCTTCAAATCGAATAAATTATAAATTTGCTCGTTGCCAAGTTAAGTATTAATTTATTATAGTTGTATTTACTTCGTAGAGGAATGCACTCATTCGAGGACTGACAGATAACATGATAAGCGTTTCAGGAAAAAGTATCAGGTAACGATCTTTACGTTCACGTGCCTCAGTCCACGTCACTACTGACGTCATGGCTATAATTTCGCCTAGGGAACCAATTTCCTACACATCGTCGAACCGCAAATTATCAACACGGTATCGTTAGAGATTAGATTAGAAATCTGCTTGTCACTCACCTCTCCCTCCCAACCGTGAATAGTGCCTGACATCACTTCTAATTCCATTTCACGCTGTCTTCGAATTGCCATGCATGACGACTAAAAATAAATTAAAATTTTTTTATCAATTGAATTAAAAGATAAAAATTCGATTACTTACAGCAATTTCGCGGTACACGTGAATCGCCCGTTGAGTATCTCCGCGATCCGCGTGACATTCCTTCAAATCAGGTTAATTCATTACTTCTGCACATTGCTGAGTTAACAATTTTCTTACTTCCATGTGTCTTTCTACTTCTTGTAAAAGTCCCGAATATTTTTCAAGTCTGCGGAATGTTTTGCTAAGTCCCGTCGTAAGTACCATTATACCTGGTCTCTGCGCGCCTTGTTTTTCCATAAATTCGCTCAATTCTTCTCTGAATATTTAAATTTAGGATTCTTAAATTACTAATATATGGTTTAAATAATATTTAATAACTATCTACCTGTATTTTTCTAATACTGTAACTGCTTTTGGATGATTTCCGCAGTACGTCACGTGTAAATTTTTCAATTGAGCAGCCGATTGAATAAAAATGCCTCCGACACGTTGTTGTTTACTCGGTAGTCTACGTAAATTACAGTGAATTAAAAAATAAGCCAATATTTAGTTTTTGAACTATTTCTCACTCGACGCATTCTTCGAGCAACGTTAGCAATTTCTGATGATGCTCAGTTATCTCCTCAAAGTTCCCAACCATTTGTCGATATTCAGCTGGCGACAAACTAAAACACAAAAACATTTTTAATCCGAATATTTCAATGATTCCTATTTTATTAATTTACATGTCACTTCGTTGCAATGGCAGCAAATGAACTTTCAAGAGTTGTTGTAGATCTTTTACGTGGCATTTTTCGGATTCAATCATATCTTTCAAAACCTAAAAATATAATTTCTTAATAATATTTTTATATTTAAGACAGAATATTTGTAAAAATAAAAAATTTCCTTACCACATTGCGATAAATTCTCATACTCTCCTGTCTATTATTAACGTATTCCGGGAAGGATGCGTTTCCACTCGGACTGCTACTACTCTTTCTCCCAATTGAATCTATAAATATACCAATGAAAAAAAAACCAACTCTGTTCAAAATAAACAAATAAAATTTTACTTACCAGCTTTGTACTCTTTAACGTAATTACTCGGGAACCAACCGGTTACATCGTTTAACGTTCCTTCCCACCAACCTCCTTCAATTACTTGGGTAACAGTTATGATATCTCCTTTACTAAAATTCAACTAACAAAAAAAAATTCCATTACATTTCAGTCACCGAGTAAAAGTTTACTTTGAAAATTTTACCTCATCGTTATTAGTGCCCTTAAAAGCGTAAATTGCTTTAACCAAAAATGGGGCCGCTTCATTTGCCATCGTTATCCTGTTTCATTATCAACGATTATCAAAATAAATAATAATTTCCGATCCAATTGCTACCCAGATCCGCGCATCATAATTCTAGTTATGAATCCGCCATTATTGCTCAGTAATTCTAAATTCTGCCACCAGATGCCAGAATTAACGACGAGTTTTCGGTTGCGCCTTGGTTGCGCCCATGGTTGCGCCCTCTCGGTTTTAATTGCGTTACTACAAAATGGCGGCACCCATTGAAAGACTACAACAACTGGAGGCGATAGAAAAAGATATTATGAATGTATTGCAGAGTGCAGGTAAGGATTGCTAAATCAAATGTGATGCGGTAAATGGGATTTGATTCGTGGTCTCATGTCTAGGTCAAGCTGTTCAGGATCTTAGCAAGGATAAACCAAATGGTAAAAGTGTGGAAGGCCACACGAACAATTTTCTGAAGACGTTAGCCAGCGTAGAAACTGGATTATCTAAACAAATTAACTATCTCACCCAAGTATCAACCGGTAATTTAACTAAAGATAAAAATAGCAGGGAATGAAATTGAATTTTAAAATTAAAAAATTCCGTTTTGTGTAGGTCAACCGCACGAAGGCTCGAGTTATGCGGCGCAAAAAGTGCTTCAGATGGCTTGGCATCGTTTAGAGCACGCGAGAAGTCGAGTCAACGAATTAGAACGGTTGAAAAACCAGCATACGCAGGCACTACTCAGACAAGCAAATGCTAGACAATCAATGGGCAATAATTCATAATTTAATGTGTACTTAAATCTGCTTATATTTCATAAGTATTTGTACATTTATAATACATACAATGAAATAAAATATTTAATTTAACTATCAAAAAAATTATTATCTACTGTATAAGAAATACACTGTAAAATAATATTTCGTTCTCGCTTGATTTCAGGTGCCAACAACTGAAACGATGCAATAAAAAATATTAAATAAAGATAAAAAGAAATGTAAGAATTTATTCTTCCTACCTTCTCTAATAACGACAATTGACGTCGGTTCACTGGAAATTGTCGTACACGATTTGAATGATGACGATGATGTTGTTGCCTGGGCAAAACCTTCGCCCTTGTTTCGGCTTTGGTTGTCACCGTTGCGAGTGCTTTAAAAACAACACAATAATAATTAAAACGTGAAAGATACATCTGACAAAAGACTAAATTTACGAGATTCATCTTCATCCTGATCCGACGTGTAAGAATTCATAAGTAAAGCGAGTCCTCCCGTTACATTTTCATCAACTGAATTGGTTGTCTTCTTCGCAGTTGGAACTTCATCCGGAGCTGCATCGCTATCTAACGTTACGTAAATAATAATAAAGATTGTATTATAAATTTTTGGTATGCATTCTATTTTGTAGTACTTACCACTTTCTTCGTTAAGTAAATATGATAACGGATCCCCTTCTTTAAGTTGTTGTGGAATGTCATTTGAAATTGTTGATTCGTGTTCGTGATATCGAGGTCTCTTTGATTCCTCAATTTGTTTTCTTCTCATCCTTTTATGTTGACCTCGAGGAAACGGCCACTCTCTAGGCATTTGCGTTGGCGGCCACATTTTGGGATGTTTGGAAGAACCGCCTCTGCCGCGCCTAAAATCGTTCTCGTTATCACCGAAATTATTTATAATCTAAATAATTATATTTTACTTGAAAGGAATATTTTTTGGTACCACTTCGTTATTCACTGGCTGTTTTGCGTTAACACCGTCCGTTTGCCGCGAGGGGTAATTTCTGCAAAACATAATTTTCTTTTATCTTATTTCCGCATTTTGGATTTATGCTGAATTTACTTTCGTCTTTGCTCTCTCCATTTTTTAATATCTTCGGGAGTGTCCAAACTGTTAATTTTCTTCGCTAAACCTGTCGCGTGTTGCTAAAAGAAGACTAATTAACACATTTTCTTCAATTTATTTTCAATTAATTTCACCATCTTAATGTGATTAGCTACGATTTTACTATGAGCTTCGAAGGAGCATCCGTCTACGTGACACTAAACAAATGGATAAAACATACATTTGCTAAAACACTACAAAACAAATAAATTCAATAATTTCTATACTTACTACAATATGTTGCGCTTTATGCTCAGCCAACTGTTCGCTAGTTTTACACCCTCGATCACAAGTATCGCAATAAAAAGCTCCCACTGAGTTTTTATTCCACTAAAAATTAAACAAAATTTTTTAAGCATAATTAAATGGGGTACTGTAATACGAAGTCAAGACTTACATTCGAGTTTCTGTTTACTGTGTGTTGTCTGTACCCATTTCGTTGACCGCTTGAATGATTAGGAAATTGGTAATTAGTAGCAGGCGAGTATGGAGAGTTTTGTGCGAAGTGTGGCAAACTACCCTGCATAGGAAAGAAAAACCCACGTGGACGAGGGGCACTGATTTGCACGGACGGACAAGAAGAAAAATTTGGCGGGGGTAAATTATTCATTCCGGGATTCATAATTAGTGGTTGTCGCTGTCAAATAAACTATTCAACTTCAGAAATAAATATTAATCTACGGAGACATTTCACATGTGAAAATCGCGCGCCATCTTTGAATACGCGACTGAAAATTACGTCACGAAAATCCACTAAAGTAACCGAATCTTCAGTCGGTTTAATCTTTGTTTTGTTTTGAAGACGAAGAATCTGACGCAAGAATATTCACATACTCATCCACGAACTGTTACGAATTTCGCGTGTTCACAAATTATTACATATACTAATAATCTAAATAAAACTTAGCCTTTTCGTTCTATCAACATTCAACATTAACTTCTGGTTTTATTTCCAAACTTAAAGCTGTTTTCGAGTGCCAATTGTGCTTGATATCTGCTTTAGGTTAATCTGACGATGAAAATTTGCTCTTAAACTAAAAAGAATGCTAGCAAATCTTTAATCTGAATTTTTGATACACATTGTGATTCGGATCATCAATCGTCAGATTCAAATATGGCCAATAACCCTCCTCCGGCTGATGTGGGAAATCCCTTACTGAAAGTTCCGCAAGCTATTATAGCGAAATTGACAAGGCGCAAGGTAGAACGCGTGCCAGTTGCGTGTCATCACGATTTCTGTCGAAAAACACTTTTGGTCAAGGACGTTCCTTATTCGGTAAGATGGCAAAACTGCAAAACTTCTTTTTACGAGACTATTAAAATTTTACATTAAGTTTAAATATATAATTTTTGTATCTTTGTAGATGACCCAAAAAGAGATGAACGCGATTTTTTCTCGTTATGGAGAAGTAAACGACATTCAATTTTTACTCAATTACAAAACAAGAAAATTCACGAAGTAAAATTGGTAGAGTTCTTTATAATTTATTCGTTGTATAACTATTTTATATTTTTCTAGTTTGGTTCTGGTACGATATGAAGATCTTTGTACTGCTTTAAACGTTTTACACCTGCCCCAAACCAAGTTTAAATACAATGGAGGGTCAGTTATTAATCATTATAAATGCAAGAATGTTATTTAGCAAACTTAAAATCCATTTTTTATCTGTAGTTGCTTGAAAGTCGTCGCTAATCGTTGTCAACACCCTAGACCTCAGGATCTTAAAAGAAAAAATGAAATACCAGTAGACAAGATTTTTGACGACTTGAATGAAGATGAGCCAGTTTGTTTCATAAACAAACTGCCGACGGAGTTGCTTAACTACCTTTTTTCTTTCCTGGACTACAAAGAAAGAATCCGCATTGAACGTGGTAAATATATATGTCTACAAATACAAATAAATTTTAATATTTAATGTTTAAAATTTAAAATTTGTTAATTTGTAGTGTGCGTCTACTGGCGTTATGTGAATACGAAAATTCCGTGGGCTGGTATGCAAGGGTTGAGGTTTGACAAGGAGTACAACAGGACTACGAAGAAAAGTAAGAGTTGAAATAATTTTTATATAGCTTATTCATGATGTGAAATATAAAATTATTAGAGCTGTCGATGCACGTCTTCTCCAATATCTTAAAACGATGTGGTTCGAGTTTGCGCGAAATAAGTTTCCAGTCATGTCGTCACACATTAACGTATGATTTTCAAGCTGAGATTGGTACGTTTTTATATTTAATTATTTATTTTTGTTGATTTTACGATGACACTAACAAGGTTTAATTTTTAGGTAAATACTGTCCGAATTTAGAAATCGCGAATTTCTACGGAACGCCGATCAAAGTGCACGCGACGAAAGTTTTCGCGACCAACTGTCATAAAATTTATGTGCGACCTTAGAATTTACCCGAAAAAACTTATTGAAAAATTCTACTACTATAATTTTTAATAATTTATTTCCAGAAAATCAATCTTACGGAGTGCGCGAATCTCATCGAAAACGAGTTAGTCCTGTTTATAGTACTTTAAATCACCCAAATTTATAATTTAATAATTTTTTTAATCACTTATTCAGCGTTTGGTGGTTATTAAAACGACTTAATCTTCGTTACTTAGATTTATCCGCCCAGAAAATTCTAAATGGACAGGTAAATTTGTATAATTTATTATATCGCGCGTTATCCAAAAAATTTATAAATTTCTTTTCTTTTTAAGAGCTTCCATTTACTAAAACCCTGCTTGGAAACTTTAATTTTAAACGGCTGCGAATTCATATCTCCTGATGCCTTTTTGAAGGTTAAGGATTGCATTGGGCTTCGGAATCTGCAGGTTGACAACTGTAAAAGATTTACGCCCGACTGTCTGCGCACTGTGATTCAAGTAAATAAATGCAAAAATAAAAAAGTACCGTACTGAAAACTTGTTAATTTTTAAAATATTTTATTTGGTTGTTAGGCGCTGCCTCAGTTGGATCAATTGCATTTAGGAGGCAAATTTCCGAATGGTAACGACTAGGTAAAATAATTTTTGGTAATAAAAATTAACAGGTTTAATATTTTTGATAAGTGACATCAAACTCCTTCGCGGCGATGATGTTTGATTTCAAAAACATAAGAAGAGTCTCTTTTCAAAATAACCCCAAAATTGACGACACCGTTGTGATAGAAACTTTGATTGCCCAATGCAAGAACATTCGGTAAGCAATTTACGGCGGTATAGAAAAATTTGAAATTTTTTACAATTTATCGTACTTTTTAATTTTATTTCTTTCCTTTTTTAAAAAGATCATTGAATTTATGCGAAACTGCAATTACTAATTTGACCCTCGCCAATCTCAACAAGTTGTTTGAATTGCGAAACATTGACATTAGTAACAACAACGTACGTGTTTCAATAATTTTAAATTATTTTGTCAAATCAAAATACAACAAATATATTTTTCCTTTTCTTTTAAGATTACAAACGAGGGTCTCGCGGAATTACTGAAATGCCCACATCTGGAACGTATTGGACTTCGCGGTATAATCGCGATAAGAGACGTTGGTAAGAAATTTACACAGTACAAATATTATTAATTTTATACAAATTAATTAACGTAATTTTAATTTTTTTAATATTTCAGGTTGTAAACAAGTGTTGCACTCACCAGCACTGAAATGTCTCGATTTAAGCGCGTGCCATTTCGTCACTGACGCAGTAGTAACCGAAGCGCAAAGTTTAGATCGCGCAGAAAATAACACATTGGTGATAGTAGCCGGGGGTACCGCGATCACTAAGTTTATCAACCAGGGTTATTTGAAGGTGCTGAAGGCAAACAGATGTCCGCCACGTTTACGGCCATTTGTTACATTTCAAGGTCTACATGCTTTACAGCCCGATGTCATGGAAATAAATTAAAACCGTCGATGAATGTCGTTTATTTACTTACACCAGAATATTTGTCAAATGTTGAATTTTTTTTGGTAGACGAATAAATGTGCTATTGTGATTTAGATTTGAAAAATTCAAATAAATCTTTCGGGTGAATTAAACGTTATTGACGTAATTGATAACGAATGCAAAGAATTAAAAATAGCTAATTTGAGATCGCTTTTTCTACAGAAATAATTCCTTCAAAAACGTCGTTACCCAGAAACGTTACAACGCAATGTGTCGTCGGAATGTTCGATTAGTGATGGAAAACTGGAAGTAATTTTCAGCGGTAATTAAAATCTATTTAAATTGCTCGATTGCTGGAATAATATACCCGACAAATTTTTTACTACAGTACTGTATATAATGTCGGTAATTCAGACGGAAGAATTAGGAGCACTCGCGTGATTAAAACCGATGCAGTCGTTCGTAACTGATTACAAAATTTTTTTTTCGAGTTTTTTCTTGGCGAGCATTAACGTGAAATTATACCGCGTAATTATTTCTGCTACAATTTTCGACACTTAGGTAATAAAAAAAATTTTATGATGAGTAGAATAATTACACTGTCGAGGTTATTTTTTTCTAGACTCCTTTTGATATTAATATAATATTAATGATTCTATTTTTAAAATAATCACTCAACCGTGAAATAAAAATCGCCGTTTTGCCATTTATACATACTAAAGTTTTTGTAATCTCAACTTTAAATTTAAATAGCTGCCTATTTTACTCGCGAATTATGACTTAATGATGCGACTATAATTTTTTCCATTAAAAATAACAAGCGTTATTATCGTGATTCGTGATTGGCGTCACGCTCACGCATGGATCAAGCTCCGTCTAAACAAAAACCAAACAGAAAAATTGTCACCTCGTTTTGGTAAAATTATTTTCTCGTACCGTTTTCCTTTTTTCGTCTTCCCAACTTAATTTCTTCACTCGTCTAGGAATTGATTTATCCATCGTTTTCCCGTTACTGGAATTTGAATTCGTTTCTCTAGCGCTAGACGTCGACGGAGAATATTTTTCTTCATTTTCGTTTAGGTTTTCGGTTTGATTTTCTTTCAATCCAATCGCAATCAGCGAGGACAAGCGTGACTCGTTTTTCATCAAAGCAGTCGACGCGATCGATCGATTAGCTTGAGAATGGTCACTTCGGCAACTAGCTGGAGGAGTGTTAGGAATTTCCTGATGAAAGACTGGATTTTCCATTCCAACAGCGTGAGATCTCGATCTGCCATTTGAAAGTGGACTCGAACCTCGAAGAAGTTTCTCATGAAGCAAACCGCTACGCCCTCCAACGTACGCAGTGAGCGGTGAGTGATTTCTCCTAAAAATAAAATAAAATGAAACCGATAATTATAATTTTTATCTTTATACACTACACTAATTGGAATCGTGATCACGCAACTGTTTGGCGATGTAAAGAGCGAGTATTAAGATAACAACGATGAGAATCCCGAGAACAGCTCCGAAAATTATCATCAACAAATACGAACTATCGGCGTTGAATATCGACGAGCTCAATGCCATTTGATCAGCGATGCTCACAATTACCGGCACGGTAGTTTGTCGTGGTGGGAACCCATTATCAGTCGCTATTACCATCAAATGAGTGAGTGAAGAATTCAAAACGCTCAAATTTGCAACACGGATTAAGCCTTCGTTATCGATAACAAAATTGCTATAAAGAAAAATAAGAAAACCTTAAAAAATTAATGACACTCGTAAAATTTATAAAACTAAATTACTTGGCCATGGTTCCCGCTAAACTTAAACTTATGCCGTCACTGTTGTCACCGTCGGTCGCTTGAACTTGACCTAAAACCGACCCAGCTCGAAGCGTTGTGTCCGTGACGACGAAATTGTAAAGCTGACTCTTGAACAGCGGGCTGTGTTTGTTCACGTCAATCACATTAACATTAACTCGAGTACAATCAGACTAAATAACAAGCGACAAATAAGTACACGAACTCATTCAAATCGATTAACCGATCGAATGCGTAATCTCATTACGAACCAATTCGCCATCGCTCACGTTAACTACAACGACGATCCATTTATCTACGTCGTAATCCAGGGGTTCCACCAACACTAATTCTCCTCTGAAAAATAAATCATCAATCAAACCGGTGTCAAAATGTCAATATACTCTACTCTACTCGGAATGTTTACATTTCAGTAATTTGAAAATACTCCGAACTTCGATTGACAATTTGAAACTGCAAATTCTAAATTAAACACAAATATATTTACAAATTAAACACCAAGGAAGAAAAAATAAAATTAAAATCAATATCACTACCTTGTTGTTTGGTTTATTCGTCGTTAGAGTAATAACAGTTTGATTTGTGGGAAGATTTTCCGGAACATTTACTTCGAAATTAGACCTAGTGAATCTGAGTCCCATCGACGAATTTTGTTTAATGGTGAGCGTCGTAAGCACACTGCGTTCGTTATTATCAATTTGTGACGCCTGTGTAAACACACAAAACACTACATTACAGAAATACATCTCGTAAACTCCCAAACATCTTTCCAAACTCACCCGGATTACGAGCGTGAGCGGGAAAACAACATCATCTCTAATCGACTGACGAAGCGTGATGACGCCACTGGTTCCATCAACCTCGAAATATTTTCCGTCCATTTTATCTAATACCACGCAATAATTCTTCAAACTACACCGTTCTAATATTTTTATACCTCTTCAAATACCCGAGTTAAACGAATACCGCAGGGACGCATTAATATCCTTATCCATGTCACGAGCTCTAATCGGGCGAGGTTCCACATCGAGTACGCTCCCCTGTCCCATGGAATCAACAAATTATAATTCATCGACCCCTCACCACAACCACATCATCTTTCAACCCACCACCGACGCTTCATCCGGTATAACGGATGTGTACCGTTCGTCGTCGAATTTGGGATTTAAATCATCAGCATCCCTGACTCTCACAGGAATAACGAGGGTGCTCGTTGCAGGGGGATCACCCAAATCCTAAATAAATCTAATTAAACAACGTCCCGCTAATCTCGTGAATTGAATCTCACCTGAGCTTTAACGGTGATGTTGAACTGTTGAACCTCCTCGAAGTCGAGGGGTTTGAGTAAGGAGAGAATTCCTTTGAGCGGATTTGCGAAAGTGAAGTGTTCCTGAAAACCCAAATGAGAATTGAATGACCCGGTGACCTTCACTCGACGCATCCTCATTTACATACTGAGTAAGAACCCTCGACCACGCTGTATTGTACGGTGCTGAAAGGACCCGTTTGATCTTTGTCCACTGCTCTAATCGGCCGAGACGTCACCACGGATCCCCCGGGGGTAATCTACGAGTGTTATTTATTTATTACAATTTCCTCCTTATTTTTGTAAAGTTTACTACCTCGTTAATCTCCAAAAACTGCGGAAAATCGACGAATTCTGGTGAATTATCGTTAGCGTCACTGACGAAAACTCGTAACGGAATTGAAAACACCTTTAAAAAAATAATATTACGATATACAGTACACTTCGTAATAAATAAACAAATAAATTATTAAATAGCATTAAATTATAATCATTGATTACCCAATTCTACTGTAGTACCGCTCGAAGGTAAAAGTAAAGGTAAAAAAAGGTAAAAAAAAATACTAATAAACAACCAAGGTTTTCTCTCTCTCTCCTGCGGGAACCGATCGAGGAACTTAGTCTCATGAGACAACATTTTTTTTTTTTCTCTTCTCTAACTTACGATTTTTTTATTTTTTTTGTTTTTTTTTGTTTGACTGACGCCAAAAACAGTTTGAAATTTTTATCGCTCGAGGTAATTTTCTCACCGATTCCTTAGAATCCTTCTTTCGGCAATAAACCACGAGATTAACTTCTGACGGTCCATCGATTCCCTGCGATTAAATTACGAAAAAATTTCAAAAAATTTCAAAAAAAAAAATTGTATATATTTTAAAATATTTAATTTTAATTCTCACTTCTCTATCCAACTCTCTTCTCAAACTAATATTCTTGGTTCCAGGTATAATTTCCACGGCACCGTCGTCCTGCGACAACGTCAGTTGAATGGTTCCATTTTCAGACGCGTCTCCGATGATATTTAGAACACCCACCACCGAACCTACGCGCATTTAAATTACATTTTAATCGTTTCTCCCGTGAACGAAAGTATTAAAAAAAATAATTTCTCACCTGTGGGAAGCAATTCACTCGCCGTAAACGACTCTCTCGACGTTCCCGTCGATAACGAACATGGAAGATCTAACGCAAAACACACATTTTAAAAATCATTTTTCCTATTCTCACGTAAAATAAAGACGAAAAAAAGGGTAAAATTCACTCAATCGTGCGGTTTGGCGTGGGAGGAAACGTTCAATGGTGCGGTGATTACCGGCATAGGAAATACTCGTTTTAAATTCAACGGGAAATGAAATTTATTCGCTTATTCCATTGGGAAAACGAAAATTCTTTCTCTTTGCTCAGAAAACACAAAAAGCTATTCAATCCCGTGGAAACTGTTTCACTTCCCGTGTTTTTGTCTCTTTTAATTTTCGTCTAATCTGATTTAGTTTAAATTAATTAGGTTAGTTCCCGTCGATCCATAGAGCACAATCTCGAATTAGCGTCGTAATTAGTTCGAAATCCGAGTAAACTTTCGCGGTCACTCGTTTTATTTTTTTATTTACACTTTATTATTATTATTATTATTTGATTTTTTTTTGTATACCCTCCTTTACCTGGTTGAGCCACGGTGAAATTGGGCGCACAAAATAACATCATAGCCGACAACATCCACGCTGATCGCCATGGAAACACTGAGCTCCAAATCTGGTGGAAATCCATGTAGCAAATTGACGCTCGTTTAACGGGAGGTGTGAACTTCTGCGAAAACCAAACTCGTACAAACTTGTTAAATCCAACAACACACACTCGATTTGCTCAAACTAACTTTTCACCCACACAACCAAAATAAAAACAAACAACAAAAATCTTCTCCCCAACATTTGATCCGTTTACGCGCGTCGTAAAACGACACGTCCTGGTAAATATTCCAATATTACAAGGGCGAGGCCACGTTAAACGAGATCATCCCTTTTTCCTCTCCACTTATTCCGTACATATTTCGGACAACAACCTCACTCCTTAATTTACACTCTTGCTTGCTCACCCTCGACTAAGTCACAGCGTGCAGCCTCTCTTCTCATCCAAAAATCGAGTCAAGCCTCGTTTTGCCGAATAAACATGACGAAAAAAAAATCATTTATAAAATATTTGATACACAAAACTCGGATAAACAAGTATCAATTCGACACGTATATACAGTACAACGTACGTTACTCATCGCATCCGTTGTAAAATGATTTCTTTGTGAAATAAATTCAACGCCCAAGTTACGCGCAGTCGATCACAACGACGACCTCTAAGCGCATCGATGAATCCATCAAATATCATACTAAAAATTCTTCCGACTCGAATTTTTACGACCACAAAATTTTTTCTAACCGAAAATTATTTTAAAATTTACCTCGAGTTGTTTTCCGACGTCGAGAAACCATAATTCGTTTTTTGTCGTCTTCTTCTTTTGTGTCGCCTTGTGTGTCGGTTGGAGTTGAAAGTGAATATAAGTTGGTTTTCCTTTTTTATCTCTCCTCCCCTCGACCGTCTTTGATGCGTTGCACACCTGCTTCCAAGTTGCTACTGGCAACAACCAATCCCGTGAGACTCGTGTACCCGTTGCCAGGCAACTCCAAGGTGTGGTGGTTTCTCTTTCCCGCCAACTGTGACGCTCACCTGCAAATTATTTCGGTTTAATTGGGTTCCCATACTTCCTGTAGAGCGTTCATTACATTCGAATATTTTTCAACAATTTTTTTTTTAAAGTCGTGTTTACCTGTCGACGTGGAAGAAAATATCGAATTCGAGTGAAATAGATGAGGGGAAGGTGAGAGAAGGTGGATGAGGAGCGGCGGAGAAATCACTTTGGCGTTCGGCTGGTGCATGTCAAAATCCCCGCGAAACGCGATCGATAGCCGGGGAAAAATAATATTTCACTGGCAACCCTCTGGAAAACACAATTTTCATCCGCGCACTCGATTAACACCCGCCCAAAAATAAAAATAGTAATAATAGGTGCATTCGTGAAATTATTTTTATCGAGTTTAAAATAATTTGAGTACAATTACGTAGTGTTTTTAAAGCTAAAAGTGACCATTTAAACGAGTTAAGATTTATTTAATTGACGTTATAAAGACTAAAATTCGCGTTAACGAGTTTAAACAGTTTAAAATCGTTTATTTAGCGGTTTTAAAACTAAAACTGAATATTTAAATAGTTTTATTTTAGTTATATAATGTTTTCGAGTGGTAAAACATGTTAAATAAACGTGTTTATTCAGTGTTTTCAAACCCAAAAATAACCCTTCAAACAGTTTCAGTAAGTATTAAAAATTTACATGTTGTGAAAACATGTTTGAACATTTTGCCTGCGTTTATTTTGCCTTTTTTAAGCCAAAATCAAGCATTTAAGTGGTTTTAAGTCAATTTACTCGACATTTGAAATACCGGACCAAACGCGTTTATTTAAACTGTTTAAACGAAAATTTCAGGGCTAAGTCGTAATTCTACTGTAGCAGTTTTGTAGTTTTAACAGTTAAACATTGACCATTCGAACTCCTTACAAAATAAACAAACGAATGCATCTATTATTTTAAACGTGTTTAAAAATAAATTAACGGTGATAGTTTTTACCTGTATATTTTCAAAATAACAAATTAAAAACAAATAAAAACAAACCAAATATTACTTATCACAAAAGTGGATTGATTTTAATAATTTCGTAACACAAATCCAACCCAGTTTTTATGGGTCTCAGTTCAAAATAGACTGTACACAGAACAAGAAACAGCGCACCAAATATAAAACCAAAACGAAACAAACGAATATCGGAAAAACATAAAACAAAAGACTTACCCAAAAAAAAAAAAAAAAAAAATTTACGAATAAATTTCCAAAAAAAAACCAAAAAAAACCAAAAAAACCCATGAAAAAAAAAAAATTTGAAAATACAAAACAAAAATCTATAACAAAAACAATTACCTTAAGACGGAATGTATTCAGTAAGAAAAACGTGGAATAACATTGGACACATCTAGGCCATGAGTGCACAGAAAAAAAAAAAAAAAAAAAACCAAACATAAAACCCAAAAAAAAAAAAAAAAAAAAAAGGGACACAAAATAATTTGATTATTTTTTTCTTTCATCATATTCGATTTTTTCTTTTGTTTCTTTCTTTTCCGTCTGCACACATTTTTTTTTTTAAACCTTAAACTTAAAATTTTCTGTTTTTTTTTTTTTGAAAAAAAAAAAGCCACTCGCATAATTTTTTTTTTCCCCTCTTGTGTGGTGGTTTTTGAAACTAAGAGTAAAAAATTTATTTTGTACACGGGGTTAAAATCAAAGGCGCCAACTGGGTCACGATACGGACTCCATTAAGAAATTTAAAGTTTTTTTTTTTTTTCGTATCTTTTAAAAAGCGTTTTTTTTTCATGTTTTTTTTTTTTTTAAGATGGTTAAATTTTTTTTTTTTTGGGAATGGGGGGGAGTATTTTTTTATATTTTGTTATTATTATTTTTTTTTTAAGGAGAATTTTTTGGATTAAGTTCGACGTTCTTTTTTCGCGAATGTGACGTCATCGCTCACAACCAGTTTTTTTGAGAAAACTCACAAAATCGATTTTACAACGACACGATTACAAGTGCAGGAGCCAAACACTGTGCTGATTAAGAAATAGATTAAGAAAAAACGGTTTACAATTTTTTTGTTTTGTTTATCCGTTTGAAAAAAAAAAAATTTTTTCCACGAGAAAAAAATTTTTTTTTTTTTAAATTACTAATAATTAAAAAAAAAAAAAAAAAAATTTAAAATTAGAAGTAAAAATACACTATACACATAAAAATAAAAAAGATTGCTAGTTGCGCACAATTTCGAAATATTTTTTTTTTCGAAATAAAAAGGGGGAGAAAAATTTGCATAGTATTTATATAAGACGAAATTATAATAAATTTTTAAAAATTTTTGGTTCTCATCGTTATGAAATCAAATTCGTTTACTCATGTGATTGTCTTGCGAGCAACCTTTAAGATTAAATTATCCGTGAAACGGAAAAGGGTTTTTAAAGGGGGGGAAAAAAAAGAAAAAAAAACAAAAATTGAAAGATTTTTTTTTCCTCTTTTTAAAGTAATTTTGAAAATTTTAAAAATTTTAAAATGACAAAATTTCGAATATACGAAAAATTGTAACAAGAAGTGTGGGTGATATTACAAGGATATGTCGCTTCATTTGCATCACTGTATTCTCACATACGTTTCAATCGTTAAACACTCACTCCAAAAAATAATTAAATGTAATACAAAACATCAAATTACAAAAATCGTAAAAATAAATCAAAATTGCATTTAAATCAAAAAAATCTTATCTTATCTTATAGCAAAGTTTAGTTTAGATCACTATCAAACACAAAATCGTAAATTTGAGATTTTACAGTTAGTAATTATAAATGAAGAAAATCAAAACAAATTTTAAGACATATTTGTTACAGAAAAAATTAAACAACTTTCACTGCAATCATTAAAACATTTTCCCGATGACACACAAAAACCCTCTCATTCCCAGACGGAAAAGTGAAAGTAATAAAGAAAATATTTTTCTCAACCCAAAATCTCATCCAAAACAGGATTAACCCATTAAACCATTCTCGTGAAAAAAAATCAAACAAAAAAAAAAATTTCCAAATCACGTTATTATTGAGATGTGTTTCATTTTCTTTTTGTTTCCATCCATTAAATATTTTCGATTTATATATTTCCCCAGAAGAAAAAAAAAAAAAAAAAATCCTTTAAAGATTTCAATCGATAAAATTCAATCATTTAATAAGATATACTCATCATCATTAATATTCTTATTTATTATTATTATTAATAATATTATCATATCAGTAAAGTGACGAAGAGACACGAGTCAATATTTTTTTTTTTTTCTGTGTGTGTGTGTGTGTTATTTTATCCCATCACAACTCGGTAACCGGCGTCATTTTCATCGGCTGTTGCGCAGTCGCGTGTAGGATGTTATTTTCATCTTCGTAGTCGTTGTGGTCGTTAGTTTTTTCGTATTGATGCTCCTTCCGCCTGAGGGCGCCGTCGCTCCACTTGTCCTTCAGCGCGGAAGTGACGCGCTTACGATACTTGAGCGCCACTATCACCAAAGTGGCCACACAAGCAACGACGACGGCCGCCGCAATGCCGACGAGGGCTTGCTGACGAACGTCGGCGAAGTAACAAGAAAGTTGATCGGCACTCAAGTCTTCCACGCTACGCCCGCTGAGCGACGAGGGGGCGTCGCACGTGGCCACGATGGACGCTCCCTCGGACGACAAATTCCGCGTTGCGAGAATATCGCGAAGCCACAGAAGACTACAATTGCAATTGAGGGGATTGGCACGAAGATCGAGGGACTCGAGTTCGGACCACGGTAAAAGTTCCTCCGACAATGACGTCAACGCGTTTCCTCGTAAGGACAAAGAACGCAGTCCGAAAACGCCTTCGAACGCGCCCGGCTCCATGACGGAGAGCCTCGGGTTGTTGACCAGAATGACGCGTTCCAAATCGACGTTCGCCGAAAAGGCGTATTTTCGAACGGCGACTAGACGAGGACAGTTGGTGACGTCGACGGAGCGCAAGAAGCGCAGTCCTTTAAACGCGTGGGCTTCGAGTTGGTCGAACGCGTTATCGCCCAGTTCGATTCTCTCGAGCCGTTCGAACGCGGAGAGTGCTTTGGGTACAGTGTGTAAAGAATTATTATTTATAACCAAACTGCGCGTGTTAACTAATCCCTGGAACGCCGTTTCTTCCACCGGCTCTTTCAGTTGACAACCGTATATCGACAAATGCTGCAACGAACGCAACGCGGAGAACGCGTTCGCTTTCAACGTGACGAGCGCATTGTCGCCGATGTCGAGCAGACTCAGTTTCGCTAAAGGCGACAACGAAGCTGAAGGGACGGCGGTCAGTTGATTGTTGCGCAAGTACAGCGTTCGCAACGACGTCAACCCGTCGAACGCGCTCGCCGCGACGCTGCTGATGCGATTGAATCCCAATTGTAGTTCTTCTAAACTTCGCAAATGGGTGAACACGGTCGGGGGCAAAACCCGCAGCAAATTGTGATCCAGTCGAAGGATTTTAAGGGCGCCCAATCCGAGAAAAGTTTCGTTGCTCACGTCACCGATCAAATTGAAACTGAGCGTCAGTTTGCGCAGTTTCTCCTGAACGTCGAACGCGTGCGTTCCGATCTGAGTTAATTGATTGTGTGATAAATCCAGGGATTCGAGGTCTTCGTAGAAGCCGAGCGACGCAATTAGGTGTCGAACTTGACTGTGGGTTATATATATATGTCGTAAACCCGGATTCAAAGTTATGGGCACCATATCGAGATTGGTGTTGTTGCATGTCACCACCAGTAAATTGTTGTCGCACGCGCATTTCGTCGGACAGAGCGTGAGGCTCTGTCCGAACGCGGTCGAAACGCTGCAGACCAAAGCGAACGCCGCTGACAGCCAACAGAGGACGCACGGTGACGGCATCGTTCGTAGATCACATGACCCACTATCATCCAACGGAAACACTAAAACACACAAAATAAAACAAAGATCATTATTAACTCACGCATCGCATTGTTGCTTTTTTTAGTCATTGTTAAACTCAACTAAACGCAACAATTAGAAACTGATACGAAACAACGAATTCGCATTGTTGCTTTTCTTTTTATTTTATTCATTGTTAAACTCAACTAAACAATACAACTAACTCAAAACTAAACAATTAGAAACTGATACGAAACAATGAATTCGCATTGTTGCTTTTCTTTTCTTTTCATTTTATTCATTATTAAACTCGACTAAACTATCAACAAACTAAACCCAACAATAAACACAATGCTTTACAACAAACTCAAAACAAAACAAAATAAAATTTGAAAATTGATACGAAACAACGAATTCGCATTATTGTTAATTGTTATTATCAACTCAAATTGTTATTAAAGAACCAAAGTCAATGATGCGTTATATTCCTTACATCCATTTACCACCGACAAAATAATTGCGTATCCCATTACGACGATAACCCGCGTAACAAAATCCCCCACAACTAAATTAATTCCTCCATCGCCACGTGACGTAAAACAATCCTCTCGGATCAATTTTTCAATTCAACACCGCACTCTTCCCCACAAACCAAAAATTATCCCCAGTGATAAAAACAAAAAACCACGCTAATTCCATGTCCAAAAAAAAAAAAAATTAAAACTTTTACCGACTTTATCAATTCCTCCCATCCACCAAACGCGCGCGTTTGGGCGTGGAAGTTTCTGTAGGTTTCCTTTTCAGTCGATGTAGGCGACTGACTTATAACAAGGTCTCGGGGGCAATTAACCCCGTGAAAATTAAACTCGAGACACGATCTATCAGACAGGCACCCGCGCGAGCTCCTTACGCGCGACAGAGAACGAGAAGGCGCTGGCGGGGGAAGGAGGAGGAGAAGGGGAGAGTAAGAGAGAAGAGAAGAGAAGAGATGAAGGAATGCTGGGGATGAGGCAGCGCCCTCTACGGTGATGGATGAGCAGTTGAAGAAAACAGAGCACAATTGAGTGCAAAGTCAGTGGCTGAATGATGAAGTGGATTCGATTACTCCGAGAAATGTTTAATTCGCTTTTAAATTACACCCAAAGATTAACTCCCACTGACTTTGAATAAATCAACGAATTTCACTTTTTTCGAATTTTTTTTTTTTAACCCTTTTTTCCTCAACTCAATGTCGGATTTAATTAAGGGTTAACTCAACGCAAAAAAAAAAAAATTTTTTTTTTTTTGTATTTGTGGTGGGAAAAAAATTGTAGTTGTCCGAGAAAAGTAATAAAAGTGAATTGTATCGCGCAACTCGACGAATCAACGTTGCAAAGGACAAAAGCAACACCAACAAACACGACGCTTCTAAACAACGCTGTGTGGATCAATAAATAAAAATTCTTCGAGCGTGAAGTAAATGCTCACAATGCGAGCTAAAATACTCTTCCGCCATGTATATGCATCGAGTTTCACTCTTTTTAGCCAACCAAGAGGTCGTCAACTGTAAACACTACACTCGACGTGTGTGTTTCTATACATTTTGTGTACCCGTAGTCGGTAAAGAGCACTCTTCACTTGAAATTCTAATTTCGAGATTCGTTCAGACGAAAGCACACACACATAGTGGGGGGAAAAAAAGAAGAAAAAATAAAAGAAAGTCGAATTTCAAGTAGCTACTGAGACTTAAGATTCAAAATTCAAAGCTCAACTTCACGAAAACAAACCGCGTTTAAGAAAAATATAAAGGAGGGAGGGAAAAAAAAATTATTATGTACATAATTAAAATAAAATATAAAAAAATGTATAAATAAATAAATTTATCGACTCGAAAGCAATACGCTAATTCAACCCAAAAAAAAAAAAAAAAATTTTACAAATTCACTCGACTGCCTGTTGCGCCCCCAACTGGGAAAATACGCAAACACGAAAAAAAAGGGAAAAAAAAAGATAAAAAAAAAATTCCATTTTCTTTTCTTCTTTTCTTTAGACAATATAAAATCACCGACATTGCAATCATAACCAAAAAAAAAAATTCTTGTTTTACGTACAATTCACCGATTTTTATTATTTTTCTTCACTTCACCCAAAAAAAAAAAAAAAAAAATTTTTTTTTTTTTCGGTGAAGTAAAAATTAGAGACACAAAAGGAGAAGAAATTCATTTAAAAAAGACGAACGTCGTACTCGTCCGCGAGTCGGGTGAAACACGCGGCTAAGCCAATTTGCGCGTGACGAATGCGTCGGCTGCCAAATATTGAACCGAAAATGAAACTGGGCGCCCCTTTGCTTAAACGAGTTGGCAATCACTTTGACGCCCTCGAACGGAGTCAATTCCAACTATTCCTCAGCTTATCCATCCGAACGTGACGAATGCGTCGCCTCCTCACTCGTGGCACATATTGGAAGCTTCATCTAAGCCCACGTGTTTCAACCGTGAGAAGAAGAAGAAGACACACGCGTACTTCCAAAAAGAAATATTCTTCTTTAAGGCACAGCGGGAGAAAACGTGTCCTTTTTCTTTATTTTACATTCGTAAAGACTTCACAAAAAAAAAATTCAAAAAAAAAAAAAATTTTCCAAATTGACTTTATTCGAAAACGGAAAATTTCAATCATTTCGAAGAAGAGAGAGAGAGAAAAGTGCAATCACGTCGTAATCGAGTTTAGTTTAAATTGAGGGAGGAAAAAAATTTGCGGTTAAATGTAATAATCGTGTGTGTGTGTGGTAAAAAATTTTAATTTACGACTGCAAACAGTAGTTTTATCATTTGGCTAAAATCCCTGGCGACACGAGATTTGGCGCGACATTCATCACAGCAGACGCCACTCAGTGCGAGTTCCCTCGGGTTTCGCCCACGAGGAAGCCAATTGTCGATGCGAGGGATTTTGGCGCGAATAAATCAACTCCTTCATCTCTCGCGTGTCGTAAGTTAAGCAAAAGTTGTTGGTTGTGGTTTCCCTTCATCTTTTCAATGAACCGACCAATCCAAAAACCGAAAAACTCACTCACCCACAAAAAAAAAAAAACTGTCAAAAAATGGATGAAATGAATGGAAATCATTTTGGCCGATTTTCACACTTCACTGCAATTGCGTTCCCCTGATTGGCGGCCCCCTCGCATTTCCCGCGTGAGAAAAAAAGGCGGGAAAAAGGGGCAGTCATTCCCACAAATAACGAAATCGGGTTTTATTTTTCTGACAACGTTCTCAGCATTTTTCTTCCATTGAGCGACACCTGTCGGTCATTTTCGGAAGAAAAATAATACTACAGTACCCGAAAAAAAAAAAAAAAAAAAGATGGACACCGTTTTTCTTATTTTTAACGATTTTTCTCTCGCGAGACGATGTTTCAGACTTTCAGTTAACGACGTCTTCGCGACTGCGCCGTTCGGAACGAACACCGTTGCAGAAATTAGTCACTAAAGAGTTATTCCGTGAGTACAACAACACCCACGACGGCAACAACAAAAGCGCCACAGCAAACTAAAATCTGCTCGCGTTCGTTCGTCCTTCCTCGCTGTCTGTTCCTCACGCTCCACGGAAGCGTTTGCGGAATGCCGCGCACACTTTTTCCCCTTCTTTCCAACTCCATTTTTTTCTTTTGCCAACGTCAGCAAAAGAAAAAGAAAAGAAAATTCGCTCACCCAAACGTAAACGCACAATCCACACTTGAACGAAATCCAACGGAACGCCAGGCTGGCATCCAAATACAATTAATTAGCAACGCTTCCAATTTTAAAGAACGTGAGAAGAAGAACGTACTTTCGCGAACCTCTCCAAAAAAAAAAAAATCTTCTTCACTCAACCAAAGACAAATGTACCTGTAATTAAAACACAAATGCACTCCACGAAACGCTTAATTTGCATCTCGAGAAACGATCCACAAATGACAAAAGTTAAGGACTCACTTAAGACTCATCATTTCGTCGAGAATAAAAATACGGGTATTCTTTAAATAAAATTCAATAACCGAGAAGAAGAAGAAGAAGAAGAAGACGGAAGAAGAAAAAAAAAGTTGAAAAAAAAATTGAAAAATCGAAAAAAGGGAGGAGAGACTAAAAAAAAAAAAAGCGCAGCGCGAGTGAAAAGAAAACGTGATACAACGTCGAAATGTTGTTGCGAGAGTTTGTGTTTTGGGCGGAGACGACGTCGATTCGGTTCGTAGCTGCTCCCTCGACGTTGACGTGACGTGAATTACGAGCAGATGGCGCCGATTCAGCGCACGGCGAGTCCGTGTTTCGTGGATGGTTAGCGAAATGAACACCCGACAAAAAAGAAGAAAAAGATGTAATTGCACAAATTACCCCCCACGCCCACTGTTGCACGCTACGCTACAAACGTGATCTTTATCTATCGAAAGAACAGAGAAGAAAATCCAACAAAAGAGAAGAAAATCTGAGAAAAAGAAACCCCAAAAAAATTTTCCTCACTGACGAAATGAAATAACGCCAGCATCAAAATTCACCGCTAACGAAGAAAATTTCCTAACGGTCAATCGATAACGACACGCTGCAACGTGAAAACCAGGTTTTGTAAATCAACAAACATGGCGGGTGGAGAAGGAGAGAGAGAGGGAACAAAAAAAAAAATTATCGTTATTAATAATTTTTTTTGGTGTGCTTTACCAACCTTTCAAAGTAATGAAAATATGCTATAATAAGGGACGAGATTAGTCGTCGTCCAATAAAAGACGTAATTTTTAGGTGTGCTGTACTCGTTCGTGCATCGAGGCTGGGTTAGGTTGGGAGCAAACACTAAGCGAAAAAAGCAGCTTACTCAATTACAATAGACAAAACGAGGCAATGAAAGTGCGCTTAAGTGAGCAAGTGTACAGCGGTGTAATCAAATGATCATTAGAAGCAAAAGAGGCGAATGTAAAGCAGAATAAACAAAACAAGCGAGTTGAGGTGTACGTGTACGATTTCGAGTAAATTGATCGCCGATCGCGTTACGTGAGTAAATTAAATCAATCCCGCTGTTAGGTTCGCAGTCTCAACGAATAATCCCGGTAAAATTTTAAAATTGTGTACGGAATTTTCAATTTAAAGTGTTGGTTAATCGGATAGAAGTTAATCACGAGCGAATTGGCGATTAAAGTGACGTAATTCGGACCACGTGATAGTTGGACGGGTGTGGATGGGTGAATATTAAATTCACAATGGCGGACGAATTGCTCGATCTATTTAATCCGCGAGTGTTTTGAGGGAATTAAAGCCTCGTTTTCGATCAAAAATTAGACTAATTTATGTTTTAATATGTATTACTTTCGAAATTTAACCAATTTGTTCACGTGAAACGCAAAACTCGTTTTATTTTTAGAAATTCGCAGATTGCCAAAGAAAATTCTCGAACTAAATTCCACGCTGAGCGGTAGATTAATTGTAGGTAATTTCTCTCAATTTAAACTAAACTCACCAATTTTTTCTCCCCCACATAAAAAATTCCAAAGAACAAAATTGCCGAGAGTAATTCACAAGCTCCAGCGATATTTCGTCTTAAAATTTTTTTGTCAAAACCGATGAGGCGCCAAACTATTTAACGACGTAATGAAACCCGAGGCAAATTTTTGAGAGAGTGACAATTCATTAATTCTCAACCAAAGTGAACAGTGAGAAATGAGGTACAGGAACCCAAAAAAAAAAAAAAAGATAAAAAAATAGGTGAAACTTCGTAACGAGGGGGTCGACCAAAAAAAAAAAAAAAAAAAAAAAAGGAAAGAAAGAAAGAAAAATTCTACTTTAGCAAAAATATTCACATCAAGAGGAAGTCAGCGGGAAGCCATGTGTACGACAAGTTTATGGATTAGAAAATGTTGGCATTGAGCCACACTTTGAAAGAAGACATATGTCTTCATTCTTGTGTGACATTTCTGACTAAAAAAAATTATATTTGAACTACGAAATACCGAATTCACTCCCCCAAAAAAAAAAAAAAAAAAAAAAAAAAATACAATTCACGTGACCAGCGTTCACAAAACAGCAATAATCATTATTCAGAATTGTGCACTATAAACCCAAAAAAGAAAATCGTTAATATTTGTTAGTACGACATCTCTAGAAGATAGAAATCCAGCGAAGTCATCGTGTTTTCTTTATGTTTTTATTTTTACAATCTCGAGCGTCATTTCCTAATATTTGTATTACTCCGTATAAAAGAGTTTTACGCGGGGTTCAGATGTTGCTTGTTTTTGAAACAACAGTTTAATTCCTTTTTAACAAGTTTATAATTGAGGTAATAATTTTTCAAGATTTTCTCCGCGTTATCAGTTGTTGATTCACTTGCCCTTGACAATCTCTCGCGACTCCTTTTATATTACAACGACGTTCTAGTCTATTCTATTCTATGGTCCGCATCTAATTTCGTTTCATTAAAGTCGAAGAAACCGACCTTCGAAAAATTTATCAATCTCAACTCCACCAAAAAAAAAAAAAAAAAAAGAAAAATCCTCAAAACTAAATCCAAAGAACAACTTAAGCGGAACAAAAATATACTGCGTACCAATTAAACGAATTCAAATCAATGGAAAACCGAAAAGACGAGAGAAGGAAAAAAAAAAAAAAACATCCAAAAAACCAAAACTTTTTCTATTTCGTTTCTACTTTTCCACTGGGATTAATTTAGTTCCTTCGATTTTCCTTTTCATCTAGAAATTGGAAAGAAAAGCTTTCTCGTCTTTCTACTTTCTTCTCTTCCCACAATCCAACGCAAGTAGTATTGTTGTCATCGTTCGTCACTTTGCATCGTCAGATGGCGCCACGTTGGCCGTGGGGGAATTGTGGGTTGATCGGTGACAATTGGCCTTTAGCAGGGTCTTTGTGAGTCCACAATGGAAGCCTGAACGATTTTCAATTCCTTCTTTTCATGCTCTTCCTCCGGGGACGAAAAAAAAAGGCACTGCGCATGCGCACAAGTTCAATCCAACCAAAAGCAAAAAAGGAAAAAAAAGCGTCGCCTGCTCATTTGCTGAGCTATCAATTCAACAGCATCTTCCTCCATCCTCTTCCCCTTTCCCTTTTCTCACTTTCACTTGGCAATTTAAATCTCAATCAAAATTTATTCCTTCATTCATTCGCGCGTTCGTTCCTTCGTTCTCTCTTTTTCTTTCCCGACTTTATGCGTCTCGCGGGAAACTAGTAAGCTGCACTTAGCTTAACGTAAAAAGAGAGAAAAGAAAAAACATATTCTCCCCAAAAAAAAAAAAATTTTTTTTTAAAAAAACCTCAAAAACTCAACTTTTATAAATTTTTAAATATTAAATTAGAATTAGAATTAAAGTGTACATACAAACCTCGAAAATCGATTCGAAAAATCCGAGTCTACAAAACAAACCCAAACAAGGAGAACGAGCGCAGCTCGTGAATAGAAACGAACACAATTTTTGCGCCGCTCTTCTAAATTAACCCTTTGATGTCATCCTCAATTTGGTCGCAATTTTCGTTTCCTTTCACTCGTTTAACGCGAACGAAGAGAACGAGAACGAGAGAAAAGAAAGCAAATTGTGGGCGCCCGAGACATCCCAAAAGACGACGAAAAAAAAAGAACAGACCTAAACAAGATTGTAACCATGACGACGAAAGACGACAACTTTTTAAATGGTTAAGAAACTATAACGAACCGTGTCACACCGATCGAACGAGATTATAAAGGTAATTAATTGCACGTTCGTCGCGCCAATTTCAGCTTTGATTTATATTCAATTGGGAATAATAAGAAATCGATTTAAGGTTTAAGTGCGAGGCGAAGAGCGAAGGCGATGAAAAGTATCTAAAACCGACCAAACTCAATTTTATTTCACTACTTTTCATCGCGCTCTCATCTCTTTCGTCGACGTTGTTGTCGTCCTCGTCTTCGTCGTTTTCGAGCTGTCGCTATCTTTCTCGCGTCTAATCGCAAATTTATGGAAATTGTCGCCTGGTGACGGAAGTGGCGCAATTTTACGACACTGCGAGATTAGTGAGTGCCGCGTGCACTTCTCGAATTAAGCCTAAGGACTAATAACGCGAGGTCGAAGTCGTCTCGAAAAACGAGACGAAATAATAAAAAAATAATAATAAGAAGATTCAACAACAAAAATAAAACCACTCGTAACGACGCCATTACCGATTATTATCACTCGAGTAACGAGCTATAAA